>JAJPUD010028834.1:0-14365 GCA_023553655.1 Myrmecobius fasciatus
CTGCTTCTGACATATAAATACACATAAACAACTCTATCTATAGATCTATAGCTGTCTGACATATAAATGTACACATCTATTTATGATAGACCTATAGATAGATAGATAGATAGATAGATAGATAGATAGATAGATAGATAGATGATAAAGGGATAGACAGAAAGATGATAGACAACAGATAGATATATAAACAGACAGACAGATATATACACACATAGATGAACAGATAGATGAATGGACAGATATATTAATAAACAGATATAGATAGAAAGATAGAAAGATGGTTGGATGGATGGATGAATGGATAGATAGATAGATAGATAGATAGATAGATAGATAGATAGATAGATAGATAGATAGATAGATAGATAGACAAATGAATAAATAAACCAGAAAAAAGCTAAATAGCTTGATTCACAGTACAATTTTTCAATTGACATTGGCAAAAATTAATGTTGATAATAAGCATGACAATGACAATAGAAATGTTCAACATTTGGGGATTATCAAAATTCAATAAACATTTTTATGATATAGCATATTCTTCCATTGGGCAACATAGTAGTACAGTGGACAGAGAGCCAGCCCTGGAGTCAGAAGGACCTGAATTCAAATGTGATCTCGAACAAGCACTTAATAAATATGTGACTCTAGGCAATCACTTCACCTTGTTTGCTTCCATGTTGTCAGCTGCAAACTGAGTTAGAGAAGGAAATGGCAAACCACTCCAGTATTTCTGCCAAGAAAATCCTAGATGGGGTCATGGCAAACTGGATATAACTGAAATGATGATTCTTTCACTGGTGGGAAAAGCACATTAGATTTGGAGTTACATGACTTGTAATAGAATTCTGGTTCTGCTATGTATGGTTTATGTGACACTGGATGAGTAACTTCATGTCTATCATCCCCAGTTTGCTCATCTATAAACTGAGAAGATTATGTCTATTACCTGTAAAGTGCTTCTAGGAGATTTATCTAAACCATTAACTACTCATTCAAATGATATGATAGGATGGACCATATGTTGTCCTCTGACACAGAATTACAAATCATCAAAACCTGACTGATAGAATATAGTCTGTCTACAAAGCAAGAATTACTTTTGTTGGATATGGTTTCTAAGACACTTGAAAACATGTCCTTTAGAGATTGGACTCTGCCAGAAATCAACCAGATTTACCTGTGAGATAATTTGTATATTTCCAGAATGACAGAACTGTTCTCCACCTATTAGAAAGCCTAAAAACTACCTCCTATGAAATGTTCTTTCTAAAAATAACCCAATTAAGTAGCCAGTCTCTAAATTTCAAACTCTAAATAACACTCTTCCTTCAGTTATCTGGGTAATGTTGGCAAAAATAGGATTTGTTTTTCATCTTAATTACCTGAATCTCATGAAGTGTTTTTGAACCCTGGGGTCATAAAAAATAGTGTGTGGTTGGTGCATAATCACCATTTTATAATAAGTTTCTGCACATGTCTCATTAATGAGCTGATTATGAAGTAGTGATACTACACAATGTATGCACATACCTGTTTAATTACATATATACTATTATGTTCAAGTAGTTAAGCAAACTTGAGTGTGTTTAGAACATTCTATCAAGATGAATTCTAGCAGAAGATACAGATATTGGCCTTTTTTTTTTTGGATGAAAAAATTGATCTGTTAAGTTGGGTTGTCCAAAGCTAAAGAGCTAATAAGAATGGGGTTCTTTTTCATTTTTTAAGGAAAAGAGTAAAATTTTGGATCTTTGAAAAAGAATCTTAGATGTTACTTGATTGATCAGTTACTTAGTCTGCTTATAACTGAGTAAGACTCTGAGAAGTATTCATCCAGCCTTCTCGTGAAGAATTCTAGTAATGAGGAGCTCACTGTCTCCTGGGGCAAGACATTTCACTATTGGACAGTAACAACAAGCAAATATCTGCCTTTCTACTTCCCCAATATGTTTCTAGTTATGTCCTCCGGGGCCAAGCAAAATAATACTAACGCTTCTTTCATATAGCAATCCTTCAGATATGTGAAGATGGCTACCATGTTCCCAGTAAGTGTTCTCTAAGAATGACCAGTCCATTCACCTAATGCAAGCGTCGTATGGTTTAGAGTTCTCTCATCATCCTGTTTAACTTATTACAATGATATTCCAGTTTAACAATATCTTTCCTAAAACATGATACCTAGAACTGAGCACAGTACTCTAGATATAATCTGACATGAGCAAAAAAGAGATATAACTTCTATTTTTCTGTTTCTGTTAATGCAGCTTATATTATCTTGCCTGCAGATCCTTTTTATATAAACAGCTCTCTGTCCCTGTTTTCTCCCATCCTATAATTGTGCTGTTGATTTTTATAAATCCAAGTCATCAAATATCTATCTCTCTTTATTACATTTCAGCTGAAGAAATTTGATCCATTGTTCTAGCTAATTTTTTAATCTGATTCTGTTATCCCTTGTTAACACAGTTCCCTTTCCCAGTTTTGGGTCATCTGCAAATTTGACAAGTAATTCTCCTTCCAAGTCATTAAGAAATTTTTTTTGGCAACAGTACCAAGGACAGAGCCCTATAGTGCTCCTCCAGAGACATGCTTTCAGTTTGCCATATAGCTTCAACCTGTCTGTACATCTATCAACTCCACCATTTTGCATAATCTAGACATACTTTTCTGTCTCCATGTCCTTATTCATACTGAACCTTCTACACACACAAACACACATAAATGCACACACACAAACTACCTTGGAATGATCTCTTTATATATCTCTGAATCTCTACTAATCAAAATTCTGCCTATCTTTGAGGACTTACTTATCATTATGATAATTAGTATTTACATAGCATTTTAAAATTGTGAAGTACTTAATGTAAGTTATCTCATCTGAACCTCACAATGAATCTAGGAAGGTGATGCTAATTTTTATTCCTATTTTATAGAGGAAGAAACAGGCAGACAGAAATTGTGACTTGCCCAAACTCACAAAACTAGTAAGTACATGAAGCATGATTTGAAGTCAGGTCTTCATGACTCCCAGGAAAGCACTCTATCCAATGTACCACCTAACTGCACTACAGCACTTAGTATCACAGCCTGTACAATAATCACTCAGTAATTACATTCACCTAAACTGATCATCCTGATTTCCAGCTAATATTATAGCATGATAGAACCTAGAAAAAAGTAGATTCCCTCACAAAACTCCAAGAAAACTCAAAATCTACCAGAAGAAACAATGATAAAGCCTGAGAGAAAACCCTATAAACTCCATCAAGTCAAGGACTACATGAAAAGATGTCCAGATATCTACAGAGGCTCTAAATGTACACAAGCTTGAGTGAGATGGAAGACACAGCAACCTAGAATCATAACAAAAAATAAGACTAGACCAGAGTCTAGGTAATCAAGCTCTGGTAGTTTGATCAAAATTCTGGATGGGTCAGACCAGACCCACGCAGCTTATTCCTAACCTAGTATCCAGAAAGCTTTCAGTCATGCTACAGAAGAAAACAATTGTAGCAGCCCATATTTTTTTCCATAGCCAGAAAAAAGACCAGTATAGCATATGGTGAGAGGAAGCGCCTGAGATCTTTCAGGAGATTCATGCAATTGATAATATATGGTGAGGTCCATCAGGGTCACAGTAAGGAATGGAATCAACTTCAGTTCATCTCTGTTCAAGAAAGAGTGATAGAAAGGGACTAAGATCAAAACTTAAATTGAGTCATCAAGAAATTGATCTAAAACCAAGAAATTCCTATAGAGGGTGGACCTAAACTTAACCATCTCTTCCAAGATAAAGCAGGGCCAGCCCATTCCAACTAGCAATACTGGAGGAAAAAATTGACTCTAAACACAACATCCCAATCCACAAATGGCAGGTGGAAATGTATGTAATCACCCAAACACAAAGAAGTATTATCGATGAGAGAAGCTTAAGAGGTAAACTGAGAAGGGAGTAACACCATAAGGAGTCCAATTAAAGCATCAGAGAAAAAGATGATGCATCAGGACTATAAAAGAAGCTAGAATAATTTAAGCAAGAGATATAAAATGTAGAGTTAAATGCTAAGAAGGAAAGAAAGCAAGAGAATAAATAGCTTATGGCAGATCTTAAAACTTACCCAAGAAGTAGACTCTCTAAAGATTAGAATAGTCTTTAAAAAGAGTAATGATTTCATGAGACAACAAAAAAATTAAAACAAGACCAAAAGACTGAAAAAATGGAAGGAAATATATCTATATCAAAAACAAAGGGCCTAGAAAATAGATATGATTGATTGAGCCTCTGACTTATCAGCATAACTGAGTCATAAGGAAATCTGTCACCCTTGTCCTTTGCCTACACTAACTAACCCATGAATCAGCATAGGACAGGGCTAGGGGATATACTCCTCTACCCTAAAAGACCAAAGCTTTGGGGAGACAAATTGAATCAATCAGCTCTCTCTAGCTTGATTTTTTGATCCCTTGTGTCCACTTTCTCACAGGGCTTCTTATTGATCTCAACCCCTTAGATTTTGGCTATCCAGAGAATCCAAGGTTCCAGATTTAGCATGGACTTTGGTTTTACTCTCCCTTAGATATCCATTCAAATAATACTCTCTTTTCCCAGGAAGAGATTATCTACCTCCCTTGTAGCAATCCTGATGACTACACTAGTGACACTGGCATGTGTCAGCAACATGAGAACACATAGGAATGTGACAAATGGCATTTTGAAATTTTCTATTCTTGAATGTGCATTAATCATTTTATGAATGACTGGGAAGTAATTTAGAATTATGCTAAGAAGGTGATTAAAATGCCCTTACCATTTGACCCAGAAATTGCATGGCTAGATACCTATATATATACACACACATGCATATTATATATATGCATATATGATTATATATACATATATAACATACATATTGTATATGAGAGAAAGAAAGCAACATTTTTTGTAGTAACAAAGCCCTTGAAACAAATTCATCATTTGGCATCAATAAATTCTTCAAGGTATAATGTCACTGTGATGAAATTATAAGTTAATATATGACAACATGAATTGATGCAAAATTAAGTAAGTAGAATCAGGAAAATATCACAGAGACAGGAAGAGGAAGGAGGAGGGAGAGATAGCAATAAGCCTGATGACTACAACCACCTAAGTGAAAAGATCAAAAGAAAAACATCTCAATTGCTTGCTATTAAATTATGGTCATGTTGATCCCCCAAAAAGCTATGAGAAATTACTCTTCCTCTCCCTCTTTTTTTTTCAGAAATGGCAGATGATATGTGAAATGCTTTAGATAATGTCAGACCTTTCAATGTGTTGGTTGGCTTTACTGGACTTTTTCCCCCTCCTTTTTATTCTTTGTTATGAAAGATGAACCTCTAGAAAGGGGAAAGGGAGAGATACACAGGAAAATGTAGGTGATATAAAAAATAAAAGTTATCCAAAGGATATATGTTATGAATAATATAAATAAATGGGTACCCATTTGGGGAAAGGGAAGAAAAGGTACCATCTTAAAGAATGGCACCAAAAATCACACTGACCTTTTTAAAAATTATAGAAACACTTCAAAGAAACATGACCTTGATTTTTGAAAATTGGAGCAATCAATTTAATGAAGTTGATTTATGGCAAGTCCAGGTTAACTCAGAGAGTAAGAGTAAATGATGGAGTTTAACCATACTCTGTACAAGGATGACAAAAATTTATGTTGGTCTTGTTCAATAGCAGGTTGTTTATGAAGTAACAAAATCTCCCATTTATATAATATTTCAAAGTTTACAAAGCACTTTTCTCCATTGGGGAGGAAAAAATTGAGATACAAATGAAAAAAAGTTGGTAAGGCAATTGAATGATTGTTCCTTAGATGATAAGTGATCTCTGCCTTTAGAAATATAAAACAGTGTAGGCAGTTAATGCCATGATGCAACTTTAGTCCATTGTTTAATCCTAGCATCAAAGATTTAAAGGTGGAAGAGACCTTACTATTACCAATTCCAACTCTTATTTTTACATATTAGAAAATTAGTACTTTGAAAAATGAAATGATTTCCTCAAAGTTACTAATCCCTGCCCTAAGTTCTACCATCGACTATCCACTGGAATTTAATGTATTATTATTATTAAATAATTATTTTGTGTTATATAATAATTGTGTGGTGGTGATGATGATATTATTTAATGATAATACCCAGCATTTGTATAGCACTATAAGGTTTGAAAAGTATTTTACAAATACTATTTCATCTTATCTTTACAATAATCCTGGAAGATAGATTTCATTATTATCCCCATATTATGGATGAAATAACCAAGGCAGACAGAGGCTAATTATCTTGAGCAGAATCACAGAGGTACGGGTTGGATTTTAGATATGAACTCAAGTCTTCCTGCTTTTAGTGCTCTATCAACTGCACTATCTAGCTCTAGACATGCAAATTGGATGCCTCAGACACAGTTCAAACTCAACATATTCAACTAGGAGATCATTGTACATAGTAACAGCAATATTGTTCAGTGATCAGCTGTGAAGAACTTAGCTATTCTCAGTAATACAATGATCTAAGACAATTCTGAAGGGCTCATGATGAAGAATGATATCTACCTCCAGAGAGAAAACTGAATCTGAATGCATATTAAAGCATATCTTTTCTTTCCTCTATTTTTCTTAGGGTTTTTTGGTCTGTTTTCTTTCACAACATGAACATGAAAATAGATTTTGCATGATTGCACATGTATAACCTATAACAATTCCTTGCCTTCTCAGCGAAGATGGGAGGGAGAGAATTTGAAACTCAAAAAAAAATTTTTTAATGATTGTCAAAATTTTTTTAATATGTAATTGAGGAAAAACAAAATATTAAATTTAAAAATACTAAAGTTTAAAAAAAAACCTCAACAAATTCAAAATAAAACTCATTATCTTTTTCTTTCTAAACCTACCCCTGTTCCTAACTTCCCATTACTGTCAAAGGCATGATTAGCTTTCACCCCCTCTCAAGCTCTGAGGCTTGAAACCTCAGTAACATTCTTAACTTCTCACTTACTTACCTATTAATACCCAATCCATTGCAAAATCATGTGATTTCTACCTCTCCAACATCTCTCATATATGTATTCTCTTCACTCATACTCTCTAATTCAGCTGTTCATCACCTCTTACTTGGCTGTAGCAAATGGTCTTTTTTTCTTAAAGAATGCTTTTATTTTATTTTTCCTTAATTACATGTAAAAACAATTTTATAATTAATTTTTTAAAAATAATTTTTAATTTCCAAATTCTCTCCTCCCTTCCCCACTTATTAAGCAGTAGCCTTCTAATTATCCTGAGACTCTTTCTCAATATCAGTCCATTCCCCACACCTGTCAAACTGGTTTTCCTAAAGCATAAAGATCAAAAATATATTGTGTATATTATTACATTATATTGCATATATCATATGTAAATATGATATATGCATGTATGATGTTGTGTCCTCCATTCAAATATAAGCTTTTTAAGAGCAGTAACTGTTTTTGCTTCTCTTTTTATTCTCAGCACTTAGCAAAGTATCTAGCATAAGGATCCTTTCCCAGTCTTTATATCATGAGTCCCATTGGTAGTGTGGTAAATCCTATGGACTCCAACTCATAATAATGTTTTTAAATGCATAAATAAAATACGTAGGACTGCATAAAAATCAATTATGTTGAAATATAGTTATCAATGTATTTTTAGAAGACAAATCCATAGACTCCAAGTTAATAATCCCTGCTTACTTCATAAGTATTTTATAATTATTTCTTGATGGATTGATTAAACAGCAGAGCCAGCACGTGAGCCCTATCCTTGGATGCCATTCCTTGTTCAGTAAGGTACAGCTGAAAGAGCACTAAACATGAAGTCCAGGTCTAGATCTGCCATTTACTCTTTAGGTGACCTAAGGAACAAGTCACTTAGTCTTGGAATTTCAGTTTTTTCTTCTGTAAAATGAAAGAGTTGGACGAAATTCTCTTTTAGGTCCCTTCTAGCTCTTCATTCAATAATCTCATAGATTTAGGTTTAATGGGGCAGCTAGGTGGTGCAGTGGATAGAGCACCAACCCTGAAGTCAAGAGAAATTGAGTTCAAATCTGATCTCAGACACTTCACACTTCCTAGCTATGTGACCTTAGGCAAGTCACTTAACCCCAATTGCCTCAGCAAAAAAAAATAAATAAAATAAAATAAAATAAAATTGGTTTAGTATAGGAAAAATTTGGCTCTTGGGGATGTTTATTTAACATTGAATTAAGGTGGTAAATTGTAATATCTCTTCAAATAATTATAGTTCACATACATTCATAAATGCACACTATAGTATGTATATATATATATAAATATATGTGTGTGTACATACCATAGTGTATGTATGAATGTATGTATAGTACTATATATAAAATACTATATACTATATATAAATAATATAATATCATATATATACTATATATAAATAGCATGCTATTTATATATAGTATATATATGTATGTGTATAGTATATGGCAAATACTATATATAAAATATATGTTTAAATATAATATATAAACATATGTATATAATATATGGTAAATATATATAAAATATATAGTATAGTTAAATGCTATATACATATATGTATGTGTGTATACTATATGGCAAATACTATATATGTGTGCATATATGTATATATAGTATAGTTAATTATTACATATATAGTACAATTAAAATATTTTTTGAAAATAAGATATAGTTCTTTGATATCTTGCCTTGACTAGAGAAATCCTTCCAACTCTATTATTCAATCATTCAGTAATTAGATTCCTTTAGGCTTTGCCTCAATATACCCAATACCAAGTATCTCTTTCCTGGGTTATAATTGTAGAAACTTACTTATACCTACTAACTTATACCCTTAAATAACTACACATGGTGGGGGCAGAGGAAAGGTCATCCTTTGGTTTGCAGAAAATAGTGGTATGAAAAAAGCTAGAATGTTTCTAACAGCTGCTCGATCTTTGTTTTTTGATCTCCAGTTTCTAGCACATTTCCTGACACGTAGTAGGAACTTAATATTTTGTTCATTGATGTGTACAGATCATCTCCTCCGATACAATGTAAACTCCTTGAAAGCAGAGAACATTTCATTTTTGTCTTTGTATCCCCTCCTCAGCTTCTAGAACAGCACCTGGCATATAGCAGGTACTTAAAAAAATTAGTTTTAAAATTGTAAACTGTGTCTAATTTAACAACTTTCTTAGCTTTGACCCCCACACACAAGGTGTATATTCTCCAACCAAAAGTCTAGTCAAAGGAGATCCATTTGGGGGATTATCATGGTTGATGGCTGGAAGTATTGTTTGAAATATGTAAAATTGCATTTTTATTTTGAAGAGATCCACAGCTCCTCATTTATAACATTGTTTATTTCACATACCACAACATGCTTTAATTAAAAGAGCCAATAAACTTTTTTCAACTGTGGTTGCACCCTATGACTCATAAGCTTGGTTTCTCCTTCCCCTTCCCCCCACCCCAAATCAGTTCAACAACATCTGGTAGCTTATATAAGGAGAGAGGATGTTCTTTACAATTGGTGATCTCTCTGGACAACATGTTTCTGCATTTGGCCGCCTTCCATTTTTCTCAGAGTTGCTTTCATACACTCATAGTGATATTCCTCTGTCCTAAGGATGTACACATATGAGAATTTAATCCACAATTTTATTTTTAAAAAAACTTGATCAGTGATCAATCTGTTGAATTCACTATTAGTTTCTAAATCCCACTGTTAATTTTGTCTATTGATTTAAGAAACCAGGGAGTATTTGGGAGTATGTTACAGTGCAAAATAATAAATAGGACCCCTGATTTATATCATCTGGTCCCCCTTGTTTTGCAGATGAGGAAGTGAAGCTTTCAATTAATTAAGTGAGTGACTTGTCCAAGATCAGAAAGATAAGGAAGTAGCAAAACTGGGACTTGAGGGCAAAGGTTCTAGGGCCAGAATACACACTTTTCTCTTTGGACCTTGATCCCCAGACCGCCTTGGTGGTTAGACATTGCAAAATCCACAGAACCTCAGTACCCTCTGATAAATCACCCAAAAGAAGATAAGGATCAGATATTGCAAAATGTATCTCTAGACATGGAGCATTTTTTCCCTTCACAGATGTTTTTCACATCCTCTCTGACTCACAGCTCTTCAGACAGCATAAAATATGCATGATATTCACACTGTTAAAGCTTCTTAAAACATGCCCTAAGGTTTCTGAATGTTTCTGTTTTAATATCTTTTCTTACATTAAAATTTAAATTTGAAAACAAAAAAGAGAAAGAGACCATGTTCTGCAACTGAAATTACATCCGTTTAAATCAGATCAGATTCTTGTGATTTGGGGCTATTGTTTCTTCAGGCGGAAAAGGATGAAGCTATTCCAAGTCACTCACTCTGCATCTGCTGCTTTTTCATTTCTCTGGATAAGATACGCTGTGAGTAAAAAAACCATATTGTAATCGAACTTGGCAGCCCCAGAGACTATAATTGAGTCCAGATACACAGAGCACTTAATTTAATTTTCAGTTTCAGGATAAGACAACATTGACATCCAAAATGCAATTTAGTATGATATAGATAAGCTCCATGAAGGCAAGGACTATTTCACTTTTGTTTATGTATTGCCATTGCGTAGAATGGTGCCTGGCATGTATGGCTTTGTATGAGCTTACCTAATTGAATTATATATGGTTCAGTTAGATCAAATTGGGTTTGTCATTAGCTCTATATGGAATTATGCCATCTTCTCCTTCTTCAGTCAATCAATCAATCAACAAAACAAAAAGCACTTATTAAATATCCTCTATATCCCAGTCACTGTGGTAGGTTCTGGGAACATTCAGACAAGAGTAAAACAGTGACCTGCCCTTAAGGGGGTTACATTCTATCTGAGGCATTATGTTCATACATAAATTTAGAGAAGATAGAAATGTAGATAGGTATAAATGATATAGAAATAGAAAATATAGAGATATGTAGCTAGATATAGATATATAGATGAGATAGAGACAGAAATATATAGATGATATAGGGATAGATGATATAGACATTGAGATGAGAATATGATATAAAAGGGCAGCTAGATATATATATATATATATATATATATATATATGTATGTATGTAAAAGGTACAGTATATATTGCCAGCTCTGGAGTCAAATCTGGCCCCAGCTACTTGCCAAGCTGTGAGAATCTGGGCAAGCCATTTAACCCTGTTTGCCTCAGTTCCTCATCTGTAAAATGAGCTGTAGAAGGAAATGGCAAATCACTTTGGTATCTTTGTCAAGAAAATCCTCAGTGGATTCATGGAGAAAGACAGATAGACAGATACACACATATATACATACTTAGATGGATGGACAGATACACAGATATTCAGATGGACAGATAGATAGATGTGAATAGATAGATAGATGATAAAGAAAGAGATGGTTGGATGGATGGATTGATAGACATAGAGAAATGGTTGGATAGATAGATGGATGAATGGATGAATACATTAAATAGATAAATAGATAGATAGACAGACAAATAGATAGATGAGAGATACTATTGAAATGTCTGAACAGCAGCAATGATATAAAAGGAAAGATAGATATAAACATAGTTATGTAGGCAGAAGTGTGAAGACAATACATTGCCAGCCTCACAGTCTGCCATTTCAAAGGCACAGAGATAGCAAATCTTCTGAGGAACCAATCTGACTGAATGTCAGAGTTCAGGAGGAATGATCACGTATAATAAGGCAGGAAAGGTTGGAATTAGGTTGCAAAAGGCTTTAAATGCCAAATATAAAAGTTCCTATTTGTTATTAAGTATTTATGGAGGCATTGGAGGATGGTAAGTGATATAATCAGACTTGTGTTTTTCTTGCTTATAAAAAGTCAACCTGAAAACTTGGAATCCTGTCCTCTTAATAGTAGCCATGTCACCACTTCCTCTTTCAAATCTTACTACAAAGGACTATTACTGAACCAGAATATTTTATTAAGGACAGATTCTTAGCATTTGAAATTCCCCCAAATTTTAAAAATTAGTCATTTGGAATGAAGTAATTTGCTTTTTGAAGGCAAAACTTGTTTTTGTGTGTGTGTGTGTGTGTGTGTGTGTGTGTGTGTGTGTGTACACACCTTGGAAAATCAATGAAGAAATTTCGACACGCCTCCATTCAGTAGAGTGGTAGAAGCTATGGAGGCCAAATATAGTAGAAAGCAGCAGATCTTTCTGTTGACTGGCTTTGCTGAAACATTTTTCTTTTTTTGTGAAGGGATTTTATGATGGATATTGAGAGGGGCACTATAATGTTAAGAAGAAATGACTAGAATAAAAGAAAGGGTTTTTTAAAAAATCGGTGTCCTTTTTTTGAATATTGATAAGCCAGATTTTCAATAAGATATTAAATTTTTGTTCATCTCTGAGTAACATATTGCCTTAATTTAAATACTGATGATTTTATTGGAAGAGTTTTTAATTTATGGTATTTGTTTTGTTTTAGAATTTCCAGTGACAGAGAGAATCTATGGCAACCTGCTGGTTGTCTCAGATGTCCTAAAAAATTATATACACATTTATTTCTTGTCAGCACCAAGTAAAAATGTTAATCAATCCTACTGAATGCAGAACACTAACAAAATGCTAGGAGCTCTTGCATCCAGTTTGGCAAACCATGGGAACTCTGGCTTAGGAATGAGAAAATAAATTATGTATAATATTTATTTAAACTATCTGGCAATGTGACTGGCATGCACTCAGAGAAAGGAATGTTTTCAGGAAGTAGGGGACAAGTGTTGGATTTTTTATTTTTATTATTTCTTTTTTGCTGCAAGAGAAAGCAGTATAGAAAGAATAGAGTTGTTTGTGCATTTCTAGTCACAAATATATTTTTTCCCTTTGCTAGATTCTCTCCTGGGTCTCTTCCTTTTGTCATGCTCAGCTGATGCATTTGGGGCCCAGCTTTGCTCTGTGGGCGTTTAGAGCAGAGGGAAAGTGACTAAAATCCCTCCTTTCACATGTACCCACAGACAACATTTACAAAATCTGGTTGGTTCAGTCATTTCCCACCTGCTGCCAAGACACCTAAATCAGACAGCTGAATTTCTTCCTACTTGTGAGAGAGTGAGTAGGTGTGGGGTTGAGAGGCAAGGAGCTCCCTGGCTGCATTTGGACTTTATGAATTCCCCAAACCAAAATTTCCCACGAATTTTAATTGTTTTCTTAAATTAAGGCTTTCCTTTCTTGGATTTTAGAAAAAATCAATTCCTCTTGTTCAATTTTAAAGACATTTCATGTGTTTTACATGCTTGCACATATATAATCTATACCAATTGTCAAGAGAGAAAATCTCAGAACTCAAAAAAAAATTTAGACAAATGCTAAAATTTGTATTTAAATATAAATGGAAAAAAACAAAATAGTATTAGATGGGCAAAATACAAAGATATTTCAGCCTTTATTTCTCTGTGTTTCATCCTGGCGTGAGAAAACTCAAAAGCTATGTCTAAAGGGTACAAGCTTCTACTATGAAATGTCATCCATGAGCCAATGAGCATTGTTTCCTTCCTTCATACTTGTGCTATAGGGGTAAGAGGGAGAAATTTATCAGGGTAGAAGGAAGTATAGTATAATGGATATAGACCTGTTCAGAACATAGGAGAAGGTGAGTTCTAATCCTGCTTCTGACATATAAATACACATAAACAACTCTATCTATAGATCTATAGCTGTCTGACATATAAATGTACACATCTATTTATGATAGACCTATAGATAGATAGATAGATAGATAGATAGATAGATAGATAGATAGATAGATGATAAAGGGATAGACAGAAAGATGATAGACAACAGATAGATATATAAACAGACAGACAGATATATACACACATAGATGAACAGATAGATGAATGGACAGATATATTAATAAACAGATATAGATAGAAAGATAGAAAGATGGTTGGATGGATGGATGAATGGATAGATAGATAGATAGATAGATAGATAGATAGATAGATAGATAGATAGATAGATAGATAGATAGATAGACAAATGAATAAATAAACCAGAAAAAAGCTAAATAGCTTGATTCACAGTACAATTTTTCAATTGACATTGGCAAAAATTAATGTTGATAATAAGCATGACAATGACAATAGAAATGTTCAACATTTGGGGATTATCAAAATTCAATAAACATTTTTATGATATAGCATATTCTTCCATTGGGCAACATAGTAGTACAGTGGACAGAGAGCCAGCCCTGGAGTCAGAAGGACCTGAATTCAAATGTGATCTCGAACAAGCACTTAA
>JAJPUD010028835.1:0-14363 GCA_023553655.1 Myrmecobius fasciatus
GATAGTTATTTTGAATGGAATTTCTCTTTGTATCTCTTGCAGCAAGATAATTGTATTAATATACATACACATGCTGGATTTAACATATATTTTGACATTTAACATGTATTGGATTACCTGCCATCTAGAGGAGAGGTTGGGGGAAAGGAGGGGAAAATTTTGAACAGAAAGTTTTGCAAGGTTCAATGTTGAAAAATTACCCATGCATATGTTTTAAAATAAAGAGCTCTAAAAATAAAATCTATTGATCACTGGAATTTGAAAATGACAACTCCCAGGAATATTACAGCCAAATTCCAGTGCTCCGAGATCAAACAGAAAATATTGCAAGCCCCCAGAAAGAAACCATTCAAGTTTTGTGGAGCCAGAGTCAGGATAACTCAAATTTGGTAGCTTCTAAATTAGAGGATCAGAGGGCTTGAAATATGATATTCTGGAAGGCAAAGGAGCCATGACTACAGCCAAGATTCACCCATCCAGCAGAATATAATCCTTTAGGGGGAAAATAATATGTGCTGAATTAAAGGATTTTCAATCAATTCTTGATGAAAAGATCAGATTTGAAATAGAAATTTGACTTTCAAATACAAGAAGACTCAAGAGAATACAAAAAGGTAAACAGGAGAAAAGAGAGAGGCAATAACATACACACTTAGTTGTGTACAAAAATCTGTCTTATGTTTGAGATAGCTGGAAGGAAAGAGGGGAAAGTTGGGGATGTGTTTGATGGAAGGAAGGACAGATAGAGGTAGGGGAGAGTCAGAAGGAAAACACTTTTGAGAAGGAATAGGATGAAAGGAGAAAGAAAATAGAATAAAGATGGAGAAATACAATTAGAGTCATTATGAAAAAAATGAAGCAAGTTTGTCTGATAAAGGTTTCATTTCTCAAATATTTACAAAACTGAGTCAAATTTTTAAAAAATAAGAGCTATTCCCCAACTGATAAGTGATCAAAAGATAAGAACAGTTTTCAGATGTAGTAATCATAGCTAAATATAGCCACATGAAACAATGTTCTAACTCACTATTGATTAGAGAAATGTAAATTTAAAAAATTGTGATATACTACCCAATACCCATTACATTAGTTAATAGGACAGAAAAGGAAAATGACAAATGTTGGAAGGGATGTAAGAAAAATGAGAGAATAATGCGCTATTGGTGGAGATGTGAACTGATTCAATCATTCTCTAGAACAATTTGGAATGATGCTTGAAGGGCTATAAAACCATTATACCCTTTAACTCAGCAATATCACCACTAGGCCTGTATCCCCAAAGATTAAAAAAAACAAAATGAAAAAGGACTGATATGTACAAAAATATTTATGGAAGCTCTTTTCTGGGGGCACAGAATTGGAAATTGAGAGGATGCCTATCAACTGGGTAATGACTGAACAAATTGTGATATATAATAATGATAGAATATTATTGTGATATAAGAAAGGTAAGTGGGATGCTCATAGAAAAACCTCGAAAGACTTCCATGAGCTGATGCAAAGTGAAATGTTCGGTGTGCAGTAACAAAAATATTGTAAGATGATCAGTTTTGAATGGCATAACTATTCTTAGTAATACATTGATGTAAAACAACTTTAAAAGTCTCAAAATAAAAAAAAATATCCATACTCAGAGAAAGATCTGAATGTAGATTATTCTTGAGAGTTTTCTTTTTGGTCTCTATTTTCTTTCATAACATGACTATTATGGAAATGTTTTCCATGACTACACATGCATAACCTATTTTGAATTGCTTGCATGCATATCCTATTTTGAATTCCTTGTATTATTAATGGTGAGAGAGGAGTTGAAGGAAGGAAAAGAACATATAAATCAGTTTTTTAAATTAATGTTAACATTTGTTTTTATAAAGTTATTTATACTTATTATATTTTTTCTCAATGTAATTGAGGAAAAATAAAACACTGAATAAAAAAGTAAAGTCTCCTCTCAAAACAGCATGGCAAAATTGAAAGAGAAGCCTTAAGTTTATGTCATAAATTTTTTATAAATTCTCTGGGCTCCAGTTACCTCAAATGAAGTTGGAGGAGGGGGTGGCTGTGTATAAAACTGGCCTTTTAGTCCCCTTTTAGTTGTAATATTTTATGTGGATAGTTTTACAGATTGTAGTAAATTTGGAGAGAACATGGCATCAACCAACAATCACAACTCCAAAAGACATGAGAAGTAACTTATTTTGTTACAAGAGAAAAAGGACGTGTATGACAGAGCTCTTTACACGAAATACCAAAAAAGCAGGCAGAGCTTTAAGCAATTATGGGTTAAGCAAGAAGGGTAGTCACACGGGAGGGGAAAGGGCCAATTCCTTCAGAAGGGCACAGAAGGCGATGAGGAGTAAAAGGGAGTAGATCCAGTTCCTCTTCTCTACTTCTCAGGTGCTGCTGGACCATGAAGCTTCAGTTTGTCAGTCTGGTGCAGACTGCCTGGTGCCGTTTTGGTAGCTGGCCCAACTCTTAAGGGCCCACTCAGAGATCTGTTGGCGTTGAATGTAGCAAGTTATGCCAGATCAAAGCGGCTTTCCTTTTTGATCTGTTTGGGTCCCCTGCATATTCTGGGTCCAATGTTTCTGGGAAATATAGCAATTAAGATCACAGATTAAGTTACCTTCAGGATTACAATGGTAACATAAAGATAATATTCTTGGTGAGGACTAATTGAATGAATGACTTACACAGATATCTGAGCATTAGTATGGGGGATTGTACTGGATGGCAAGTCCTGGGGAACAGTCAGTGATGTCATGGGGGAAGTTGGGTATTATGTATGAGAGCAATGATATCACAGGGTGGACAGGGCCTAAATTTAATGGATCATTCTGCTTTCTAATCTCGATAAGTAATGGATATAATAGTTATAGAATAGAATAAATAGTTGTTTCCAGTGGAAATGCCAAAATAATCTAGTTTAATTGATTGCTAATGGAAATGTCACCTTTCTCCCAACTAAAACTGGTCTTATGAACAACTGTGACTTTTTCCTTCCTTTCTAACCCTACCCTTGCCCAAGAAGATTTAAGAAGAAAACAGACATCATATTTGCTACATTTTAGGATCTAATAAGATGAAGAAATGTATTTCATTTGTAAAATTCAATCTATTCAACTTCTAATTCTTCGCAATTGCTTTTTTCTCCCTTTCCTTCAGGAAATGATGCAAAAGGTCAAAGAGTAAGTACAATATTATGGGATTGATATCGTATCAATGAAAAGTTGGGATTTTATGGTGACTGTATTCTACATAAAATGCAATAGAAAGAGCCCTAGCCTGGAGGTCAGAAGACAAAGACTGATGATTTACTTATTGTGTGACTTTGGGTAAGGCTCCAATCTCTCTGAGCACCTTCACATTTCTCATCTGTAAAAAAAAATAAAATTACACTAGATAGTCTCTCAAGGTCTCTCTTCAGCTCTTGCATCCTATTTCCAGACTGATACATTATAGTTATTTTTTAAAGACTAAGAAATTCATGTTCTGAGAAAATGCAGATACAGACACACATAGACACAAGGAAAGAGAGAAAGAGACACACAGAAAGACAGAGATGGAGAGAGCAATTTTACAGTTATAGAGCTGAATGGAATCTTGGAGCTTTCTATTAAAATCTCTTTATTTTCAAATGTTCAAAGTAAGACTCTAGAGAAGCTGGGTTTTGCTATTGAACATTTGATTAGTAAATCTTGGAAGGAATAGATGAACTCATATCTTTCTGATTTCAAGTTTAGAACTGTAATCAATAGAGTTCTAAAGGGAGCCAAGGAGGGAGAGTGGGTAGTTCCAGATCACAAGAATGATCAGTGATTTAACAGGGTCATTCTCCATCAGTATGACAATCTGAAAAAGAAATTTTCAAGAGTGTGGTTTATCTAGAGGACCAAGTCTATCCTGTCTTTTGCCTGCAGGTTAACTGTTCTACATATCCCAGCACTAGCAAGAATATAATATGCCCTGATACTTTCAAACCAATCTGTGGTACTGATAAGAAAACTTATGTAAATGAATGTTCACTTTGTGCCACTAATAGATGAGTACAAAATTAAAATAGCTAGCTTGCTCTCCTACAGTTTATATCTTTAAGGAAGCTACTTCTGATTCAGAAGTCAATAGTAAGCATTTATAAGCATTAATTATTATTGTTAATCATTGGGAACACAAAGAAAAAATGTATAGAGCCCCTGCCATCAAAGAATTTAAAGCAGTATAAGAGGTGTAGTAGATAATATCCTGAATGTGGAGTCAAGAAGATCCAGGTTCAATTCTTAACATTATTAGCTTTATGGCTATAGGCAAATCATTTAGCCTAGTTTTGTCTCAATTTCTTCATCTGCAAAATGGGGTAATAATAGTCCCCATTTCCCAGTGTTGTTATGAGGATAAAATGAAATATTTGTAAAGCATTTTGAATACCTTAAAGCATTATATGTGCTAGCAATCATCATTATCACCAACATCACAACCATCACCATCACTTTTATCACTAACTTTGCCATCATTATATTCTGATGGGAAGGAAACCATGTCTATGTAGACATATACACAATGAATACAAAGAATATGTGTTAGATATTGTACCTAAGGGCAGCAGGTCTTATCTCTATGTTAAGAGTCTCACCTCTTTGTTAAGAGCTTCAGTGCACATTCTGGCCATGCTCAGCGCATCTATTCAAAGGAGTGTCATGAGGAGCCAGAGGATAGATTATGGCAGTTCTTTATTCAAGCTTCATGGCCTCCATTGTTTCCATTGCTGCACCATCTTTCCCTTAACACCAGCATTGCTTATATCTTCCCTCCTCTCCTAGCCTCTTCTCATCACCTGACCCCTCCTCCTTGCCTACCTTCCTTCCTCACTTTGTGATCACACCATTTGTCCATATGCTCACACCCAATCATCAGCAATTAAGTTTGTATTGAAAGGAGGTATTCAATTTCTGAGGGTCTAATTCTTCTTTCAATAACAGAGCACTTCCTGGAAGCAAGACGTTTTCTAAGACCACTTTAAACAGCCATTATCATTATAATGAAACCATTACCAGCAATCTCCAAACAGTTTCAGGGGCTCATGTTTCTCAACATGATCACAGATCACAGGGAATCACAGATCACACCCTTTGATCCTCAATTCAAGGACAAACTTCTTTTACTGGGGTCCCAAAATCTCAGACCCTGACAAATATGTATAGCAATTTAAATGGGAAAGGCCCTAGCAACTTGGGGGGAATGGGAAAGCATGGTACTTAAATTAAATCTTAAAAGAAGCCAACAATTTTAAGAAGTGGAGCAAAAGAGCATTCCAGGAATGGCCAGCAATTAGTAAAAGGACATGGGGCAAAAAATAGAGGATTGTATGTGAGAAACGTTTAGGCTTATGGCATTGATTCATAGCATACATGGAGAAGAGTAGTAATTTGTAAAAAAAAATGACAATATAAAAAAGATACATACTATGAAGGATTTTATATTCCAAACAGATGAGTTAAATTTGGTCCTCTAGATAATAGGAAGCTAAAGTATTTCTTGAATAGATGGTGCCATGGTGAGACGTGAGCATCAGGAAAAATTACTTGGGACAGTTGTATGGAAGATGGATTGAAATGGAAAGATATATGAGGTAGGGAGCTCAACAAGGAAATAAAAAACTTGGAATCACAAATATCTCATAATTGCAAAAGGCCCTAGAATGTATCTAGTCCAATCCTTGCATTGAATTAGAAATGTGTTTTAAGTACTTCTTGTAACCTTGTCTTCCAATCTTTGTTTAAGCACTTTAAGTGATAGGAAATCTATTACCTTCTAAAGGATCTCATTCTATTGTCTTGCTACTGGAGTTTGTACGAAATTCTTCCTCAAATTGGCATAAGATCTGCCACCTTAAAGATAGCAGTCAAAACAATAGAAATAATAGTGTTCAGCAAATCAAGAGTTTAGGGTTGAAGCCAAAGCTTTACTACTAATGTCCTTGGGGCCAATTCTTGAAAACATGAAACTATATGATCTTTAATACCTCTTCCATTTTTAATGATCAGAATATTTTACATGTCTAAACACTCCATGTCATAGAGATGTGGGGAAAAATATAGTAAACTGTATTAATACTTACCCCTTTTTAAAAGTTTGCTAATCCTGAACTTCCTTTCTTCCAGAGAAAAAGGTCTGGATGTTAAGAAACTGCATGATGGGGAATGTGTAAGTACATGCATTATTTATAGGAATTTACCTAGGCATAGTTGATTTTTTTTTCTTATGTAAAGGTAACTACATTGCAGTTTTTGCCATCTAGGATTCAGAAAGTAAAAAAAAAAAACAGAAAAAATACAGAGATATTCTCTGAGAACTCAAAACAATCTACTCATTTTAGTCTTTTACTTTTACTTTCAATATAACTTAAAGAATACAATATTAAATAATAATGGTGACAGTGGGCAGCCTATTTTCACTCTTGTTCTTATTGGTAATGGGTCTAGTTTGTCCCCATTACATATGATGCTTGCTGATGGTTTTAAATAGATGCTACTGATCATTTTAAGGAAAAGCCCATTTATTACTATACTCTCTAGTGTTTTTAATAGGAATGGGTGTTGGATTTTATCAAAGGCTTTTACTGCATCTATTGAGATAATCATATGGTTTTTGTTAGTTTGGTTATTAATATAATTGATTATGCTTAGGAAATTATAGTTTTCCTAATATTGAACCAGCCCTGCATTCCTGGTATAAATCCTCCTTGGTCATAGTGTATTATCCTGGGGATGACTTTTTGCAATCTTGTTGCTAATATTTTATTTAAGATTTTTGCATCAATATTCATTAGGGAAATTGGTCTATAGTTTTCTTTCTCTGTTTTCACCCTACCTGGTTTAGCTATCAGCACCATATCTGTATCATAGAAGGAATTTGGTAGTACACCTTCTTTCCCTATTTTTTCAAATAATTTATGTAGTATTGGAATTAATTGTTCTTTGAATGTTTGGTAGAATTCACATGTAAGACCATCTGGCCCTGGAGATTTTTTCTTAGGGAGTTGATTAATAGATTGTTCTATTTCTTTTTCTAAAATGGGGCTATTTAATTAATTTATTTCCTCTTCCGTTAACCTGGGCATTCTATATTTTTGTAGATATTCCTCCATTTCATTTAGATTATCAAATTTGTTGGCATAAAGTTGGGCAAAGTAACTCCTATTTATTGGTCTAATTTCCTCTTCATTGGTGGAAAGTTCTCTCATTTTTCAGACTAGAATTTGATTTTTCTCTTTCCTTTTTCTAATCAAATTAACTAAAGGCTTATCTATTTTATTGGTTTTTTTTTCATAAAACCAACTCTTAGTTTTATTTATTAATTCAATAATTTTCTTATTTTCAATTTTATTAATCTCCCCTTTTATTTTCAGAATTTCCAATTTGGTATTTAATTGAGGGTTTTTAATTTGTTCTTTTTCTAGATTTTTAATAGTAAGCCCAATTCATTGATCTTCTCTTTCTCTATTTTATGCAAGTAAGCATCTAGAGATATAAAATTACCCCTTATAACTGCTTTGGCCATATCTAGAAATTTTGGTATGTTTTCTTATTATTGTCATTCTCCTGGATGAAATTATTGATTGTGCCTATGATTTGCTCTTTCACCCATTCATTCTTCAGGATTAGATTATTTAATTTCCAATTAACTTTTGGTCTATTTTCTCCTGGCCCTATATTGCATGTGATTTTTATTGCATCATGATCTGAAAAAGAGGCATTTACTATTTATGCCTTTCTGTATTTGATTTTGAGGTTTTTATGCCCTAACACACGGTCAACTTTTGTATAAGTGCCACAAATATAACTTAAAGAAGCAATGTGATATAATAGAAATACAATACCATAATGATGAATAGTCACAGTCTTAAAATAACACAATAGGCTGGATAAGTCAAACCTAAGAAGATCAAATTTACTAGGGATAAGAGCAAAATTGTATACTTCAACTTCCCAAGTACAGGATGGAGAAGCATGGTTGGTCAATAGTTGATTACCAGAAACATTTCCACCTCAAAAATGTGAGTAAAAAGAATTATGTCATGCATAAAATAACTAAATCTTAAGCAATGAGACAAAAGAAATAATGTAAATATAAAGACCTCATTAAATAACATTGGAGAACAGGATCATTCCACATATTACAAGCTGGTGAACTTTGTGTAAATAATTTCAACTTCAAATGTCACCAAATAAAAATCCCACCCTCAAATATCCAGGGTCCATCTGGGGATGAGTTTCTTTCCTGTTATTTTTTTAGAAGTGACATAGCCTGAAATCTATCCCATTTTCCTTCCCCCTACTTACCAGTTCCCTATTAACCATTAGTAAGATGTAGTACAATCTGGTTCTGCTAAGCCACATTAAAAATGGAAAGGAACTAGAAGTTTGGAAGATAAAAAATATGGGTAGCATAGAGTGCAGCTCAGAGCTGGCAATAGGAGAAAGGACTTATGAAAGGGTCTGGCTAGCAAGAGTCAGTTCTCTCCTCTAAGAAGTTATTTTGTTTAGAAACTTTGCTCTCTAGATAAGGGGAAAATCTGTGAAATAATATTTGGGATAAGAGTTAAATAGTAAAGAGGAAAACCAGAGACAAGTTGTTCAAACTAAAAGAAAAATATTTTAAATATTGTACAAAGGAGATAGATATACTGAACATAAAATTTATAAGCATATTGAAAAGAAATACTAAGTTTAATATAGGCAGAGGGAAGTTAGTAAAAAATGGATGGACTTCAATATCATAATAATGCAATGCACTATGAAAGAAATTGAATCAAGAAGTCCCTAATGAAAAAGACAATTCTTCAGATTTCCCCAAAGACCACAGGACAACAAGAAACCAACCACTGAATAGTTCAAAATAAGAAGAGAAGAATGATGCTTTTAAAGATTATATTTAATATTGAAATTAGATCAAGAATAAGATTTGCCAACACAAGAATTTAAAAATATAGGGAATACTGAACAGAGAATCTCTTTAAAACAGCAATGATTCTGAAAGAGATAATGACAAATCTATAATACAAAAATGGAGAAATGGAAAAAAAATTTAGAAAACAAATAAACAAAATTCCAAATTTTAAGAATACAAATGATTTAATAACAAACCAAAGCAACTGAACTTGACAAGTACACATGATAGACTTTCCAGGAAAACAAAACAAAAACAAAAACAAACAAACAAGCAAAAAATAAAAAAAAACAGGACACATCAAACCCAACCCAAAGCCAAACAAAAACCTGCATACAATATAGCAAGAAATACCATAAACAAAGTATCTTAATGTTTTGCATAGAAACAGAAAAGCATCAATTGATCAAATATACAAATTCTTGCCAGGATAAAACTCTGTCCTTAAAATTCAAAGCAAGCCTTTATTTCCACAATTAAATACATTTTGCAAAAGTCCAGAGTTATGCCCTTCAGTTGTAAAGAAACAATCTATACTTAAAAATAAAGGAGCTTATAATGCCACCTAACTAGAATTCAGCAATGTTGAGCCTGACCATAAACCCCAAAATGCTACACTTTCCACAAAAATGACTGATTTATATTATTATTGAAAGAAAAAAAATAATGGGGCAGAATATTTGACTTGTGATAAATACAGATAAGGACAAAAGAAATGGATGAATATGATTATTAAGAAAATCCCAAGGGAGTTCCTAGATGGCACCTAGAACAGGATGGTATTTATCCTGCAGCTGCTGTCACAGCTGTCCCTGCTCCTCTCCTGGGGCAATCCCATACTAATTCATTCAGAATTTTTCTTGGGACAATCAAAATGATACAACCCACTGCCTGGAAATTATACCAACCTTGGACATTACCTTAGGCTTGTGGGGTTTTTTTCTCCAACTACATGAAGAAGATATTTTAGGTATAAAAGAAGAAAAGGTCTGAAATAAATTATTTGAATCCGCTTCTGTTCTAATTGTGTGTTGTAATAAGTGCTGACACCCAATTTGTAGAAACATTGAATGGAATATCAGAAAAAAAGGCTTAGAATTTCTGTACAAATGAAAACTCATCTTAAAAAGAATAACTACCCACTTCTCAAGTTGGATTCATCCCATCAATTTGTAGAAAAAATCGATTCAAAACCATTATTTAGTCCACTTTTGCCACTAAAAAGGGGCTTTACACTTGAAAAGCATACATAAACACATTAAGAATTTAAATAACAAATTAAAAACTGATTGCTTGAAATTGAATACTGGTAGTTAATATTTTAAGACACTTCATCATCAGATGAAACATTGTCCTGAGAGTAATAATGCAACAAGTTTATGGAAATTGTCTTTTAGCTGATATTTTCAATATTATTCTATCAAGCTTTTTTCCTTATGTGAAGTCTTCTTTCAGATTTAGAATGTTCATTATTTAATGTTTTAATAAATTGGAAAGACTGAAATGCTTCTAATAAATCATAGTTGGTCTTTTTATTTTCCTCTAGAATAATCATTTGAAATTAGGAAAAAAATGTAGAGATGGATATCTAATCTAGCATCCTGGCTTTACTCTTTGGAAGTTTAATGATTTACTTTTTTTATTAAAGCTTTTTATTTGTATAACATATGTATGGGTAGTTCCCCAGCATTGATCTTTACAAACTTTCCATTACAAATTTTACCCCCCGTCCCCTCCCCTCCCCTAGATGGCAGGAAGTCCACTACATGTTAATAATGTTGAAATACTTGACAAGTTATGCAAGACAAATCCTATCTACAAGAAAAAAAGAAAATCAGAGAAAGGCAACACAATGCAAGCAAATATCAATAGAGATCATGAAAATGTTACGCTGTGGTCCATATTTCGTATCCCTCTCTATGGGTGTATTTGGTTTTCTTCAGTGAACAGTTGGAACTGGTTTGAGTCAATTGTTTGTTGCAGAGAGCCTTGTCCATCAGAATTGATCATCATGTAATACTGTTGTTGCTATGTATGATGATCTCCTGGTTCTGCTCGTTTCACTCAGCATCAGTTCATGCAAGTCTCTGCAGGCCTCTCTGGATTCGTCCTGCTGCTCGTTTCTTACAGAGCAATAATATTCCATAATATTCATATACCACAATTTATTCAGCCACTCTCCAATTGATGGGCATCCCTTCAGTTTCCAGTTTCTAGCCACTACAAAAATGGCTGCCACAAACATTCTTGCACATGTGGGTCCTTTCCCTCCTCTAAGATCTCTTTGGGATATAAGCCCAGTAGAAACACTGCTGGGTCAAAGACTATGCACAGTTTGATAACTTTTTGAGCATAGCTCCAAATTGCTCTCCAGAATGGTTGGATCCGTTCACAGTTCCACCAACAATGCATCAGTGCCCCAGCCTTCCCACATCCCCTCCAACATTCATCGTTATCTTTTCCTGTCATTTTAGCCAATCTGACAAGTGTGTAGTGGTACCTCAGAGTTGTATTAATTTGCATTTCTCTGATCAATAGTGATTTGGAGCAACTTTTCCTATGACTAGAGATGGTTTTAATTTCATCATCTGAAAATTGTCTGTTCATATCTCTTGACCCCTTATCTATTGAAGAGTGGCTTGAATTCTTATATATATGAGACAATTCTCTCTATATTTTAGAAATGAGACCTTTATCAGAACCATTAAATGTAAAGATTATTTCCCAATTTGATGTTTCCCTCCTAATCTTGTCTGCATTTGTTTTATTTGTACAGAAATTTTTTAACTTAATATAATCAAAATTATCCATCTGGTGTTCAATTAGGAGTTCCAGATCTTCTTTGGACATAAATTTATTCCATTTCCACAGGTCTGAGAGATAAACTATATTACGTTCCTCTAACTTGCTTACAAAGTCCCTCTTTATATCTAGATCATGAACCCATTTAGATCGTATATTGATATGTGGTGTTAGGTATGGGTCAAGCCCTAATTTCTTCCACGCTAGTTTCCAATTTTCCCAGCAGTTTTTGCTGAAAACTGAGTATTTATCCCAAAAGCTGTGGTCTTTGGGTCTATCGAACACTAGATTGTTAAGGTTATTGCCTAGATTGTCCTGATATCCTATCCTGTACCACTGATCGACTGCTCTATTTCTTATCCAGTACCAAATGGTTTTGATGACCGCTGCTTTATAATATAGTTTTAGATCTGGTACAGCAAGGCCACCTTCATCTGCCTTTTTTTCATTAATCCCCTTGAAATCCTTCATCTTTTGTTCTTCCAAATGAACTTTGCTACTATTTTTTCTAGATCTGTAAAATAATTTCTTGGGAGTTTGATTGGTATGGCACTAAATAAGTAGATTAGTTTGGGTAGTATTGTCATTTATTATGTTTGCTCTGCCTACCCATGAGCACTGAATGTTTTTCCAATTGATTAGGTCTGATTTTATTTGTGTGGAAAGTGTTTTGTAGTTTAGTTCTTATAGTTTCTGACTTTTCCTTGGCAGATAGATTCCCAAACATTTTATCCTTTCATCTGCTATTTTGAATGGGATTTCTTTTTGTATCTCTTGCTGCTGAACTTTGTTGGTAATATATAAAAATGCTGATGATTTATGAAAATTAATTTTGAATCCTGACACTTTGCTAAAGTTGTGAATTGGTTCTAGTAGTTTTTTGGTTGAGTCTCTAGTGTTCTCTAAGTATACGATCATGTCATCTGCAAAGAGTGATAATTTGGTTTCTTCATTACCTACTCTGATTCCTTTTATGTCTTTTTCTTCTCTTATTGCTAAAGCTAACATGTCTAATACAATATTAAATAGTGATGTTGACAGTGGGCAGCCTGGTTTCACTCCTGATCTTATTGGGAATGGTTTTAGTTTGTCTCCATTACATATGATGCTTGCTGATGGTTTTAAATAGATGCTACTGATCATTTTAAGGAAAAGCCCATTTATTCCTATACTCTCTAGTGTTTTTAATAGGAAAGGGTGTTGGATTTTATCAAATGCTTTTTCTGCATCTATTGAGATAATCATATGGTTTTTGTTAGTTTGGGTATTAATATAGTTAATTATGCTGATAGTTTTCCTAATATTGAACCAGCCCTGCATCTCTGGTATAAATCCTACTTGGTCATAGTGTACTATCCTGGGGATGACTTTCTGTAATCTCATTGCTAATATCTTATTTAAGATTTTTGCATCAATATTCATTAGGGAAATTGGTCTATAGTTTTCTTTCTCTGTTTTCTCCCTACCTGGTTAGGTATCAGCACCGTATCAGTCTCATAGAAGGATTTTGGCAGTATACCTTCTGTCCCTATTTTCTCAAATAGTTTGTGTAGTATTGGAATCAATTGTTCTTTGAATGTTTGGTAGAATTCACGTGTAAATTCATTTGGCCCTGGAGATTTTTTCTTAGGGAGTTGGTTAATGGCTTGTTCTATTTCTTTTTCTAATATGGGACTATTTAAATAATTTATATCCTCTTCTGTTAACCTGGGCAATCTATATTTTTGTAGATATTCCTCCATTTCATTTAGATTATCAAACTTACTGGCATAAAGTTGGGCAAAGTAACTCCTAATTATTGCTCTAATTTCCTCTTCATTGGAGGAAAGTTCTCCCTTATCATTCTTGAGACTAACAATTTGATTTTCCTCTTTCCTTTTTCTTATCAAATTAACTAAAGGCTTATCTATTTTGTTGTTTTTTTCATAGAACCAACTCTTAGTTTTATTTATTAATTCAATAGTTTTCTTATTTTCAATTTTATTAATTTCTCCTTTTTTTTAGAATTTCCAATTTGGTATTTAATTGAGGGTTTTTAATTTGTTCTTTTTCTAGTTTTTTTTTAATAATAAGCCCAATTCGTTGATGTTTTCTTTCTCTATTTTATGCAAGTAAGCATCTAGAGATATAAAATTTCCCCTTATAACTGCTTTGGCCATATCCCACAAATTTTGGTATGTTGTTTCCTTATTGTCATTCTCCTGGATGAAATTATTGATTGTGTCTATCATTTGCTCTTTCACCCATTCATTCTTCAGGATTAGATTATTTAATTTCCAATTAACTTTTGGTTTATTTTCTCCTGGCCTTATATTGCATGTGATTTTTATTGCATCGTGATCTGAAAAGGATTCATTTACTATTTCTGCCTTTCTGCATTTGATTTTGAGGTTTTTATGCCCTAACACATGGTCAATTTTTGTATAGGTTCCATGGACTGCTGAGAAAAAAGTAAACTCCCTACTGTCTCCATTCAACTTTCTCCATAGATCTATCATACCTAACTTTTCTAACAATTGGTTTATCTCACTAGTTTCTTTCTTGTTTATTTTTTGGCTTGATTTATCAAATTCTGAGAGAGCAAGGTTGAGATCCCCCACTAGTATAGTGTGGCT
>JAJPUD010028836.1:0-14363 GCA_023553655.1 Myrmecobius fasciatus
TTTTTTTTTAATTAAAGCTTTTTATTTTCAAAACAAATGCATGGATAATTTTTCAACATTGAACCTTGCAAAACCTTGTGTTCCAAATCTCCTCCCCCCCCAGATGGCAAGTAATCCTATATATATTAAACTTGTTTTAAAAAATGTTAAATTCAATATATGTATGCGTATTTATACAATTATCTTGGTGCACAAGAAAAATCAGATCAAAAGAAAAAAATGAGAAAGAAAATAAAATGCAAGCAAATAACAACAAAAAGAGTGGAAATGCTTGTGATCCACATTAATTCCTTTTAGTCTTCTCTCTGGGAACTAGCCTGAATTATCTCATTGTTCAGAAGAGCCATATCCATCAGAATTGATCACCATGTAATATTGTTGTTGCCGTGTATAATGATATGGTTCTGCTCGTTTCACTCAGAATCAGTTCATGCAACTCTCCCCAGGCCTCTCTGAAATCGTCCTGCTGGTCGTTTCTTACAGAACAATAATATTCCATAACATTCGTATACCATAATTTATTCAGCCACTCTCCAATTGATGGGCATCCACACAGTTTCCAGTTTCTAGCCACCACAAAAAGGGCTGCCACAAACATTCTTGCACAGGTGGGTCCCTTTCCCTCCTCTAAGATCTCTTTGGGATATAAGCCCAATAGAAACACTGCTGGGTCAAAGGGGATGCACAGTTTGATAGCCCTTTGGGCATAGTAGAATTCAGTTTCTTAAATTGTGTGTTGCCATCTTGTATGGGGTCTGGTAATTAAATAGTATCAGTAAATGTTTGATTTGTATACCCATTTTATGTATCTGGGGTCACATAAAAATGTCTAGGTCAAAAAGTAGTCATGGGTGGGGAAAGGTTAAGAACCCCAGGGCTAGGAGATACTCTTCTTAGCTTTCTTCAGGAGGTCTTTCTTTGTGACCAAAGAACAGAAGAACAGAAGTCAATCTCTTTGCTACCTGAACATGCACTAAGGTATTATTTCCTTATTTCCCCTACCCTCTGCCCAACCATAAATGCTGCTCTCCCTGAACCACAGTTTGACTTCACAGATATATTCAGTCATTTTCAGTCATGTCTGACTCTCCATGGTCCCGTTGGGGTTTTCTTGGCAGAGATAATGGAATGGTTGGCCATTTCTTTTTCCAGCCTATTTTACAGATGAGGAAACTTAGGCATGTGTGAAATAACTTGCTCAGTGTGACACTTACACTATTAAGTGTCAGAGGCCAAATTCAAATTCAGGAAGATAAGTCTTTTTGACTTCAGACCACTCTTGTACTTGTACCTGGTAGAATATAAGCTCTTTGAGGGAAGGGACAGTTTGATTGTTGTCTCTATTCCCAGAACTTAGTTCTGAGCCTGGAATATAACAGATGTTTAATAAATGCTAGTCAGACTGCATTACATCGAATCAAATTGACTTGAAAAGGAGAGTATTGTGAAAGGGCCAGTTGAGGAACAGAAAGAGGATTGACTTTAGCTTCTGATGTGAAGTCCTTCCTTGAATGCTGATTCTGTGACTAGGAGCAAGTCTGTCCTTCAGGACATCCCTTTTCTCATCTGTAAGATCATATAAGCAATCTGCTGAGCATTTATTAAGCGCCTGTTGTTCCTAGGAATAGGAAGTGAATACCTCCCTGGACTCTGCCTTCCCATCAGACTTAATGGAGTACCGTGTTCTCATCTCTGGCCATTGTGGTTTACGAAGAGCATTGATTAGTTAAGGAATCCCAGAGAAGGGCATCCATGATGGGGAAGATCCCCAAGACTGTGTTCTATGAAAACCTGGGCGTGTTTGGTTTAGAGAAGGCTAAGGGAGGACAGGATGTCTAGTATTCAAGTGTTTGAAGGATGGTTTGTGGGAAGGAGAAATTAGACTTACTTTGTATGGCCCCAGATGGCAAAACCAGGACCACCAACCAGCTTGGTGTGAGAAGAAACTTTCTAACAGGGTGGATGGCCCAAAGAGAATGGGCCATATCCAAAAGTGGGATGTTCTCCCTTGTCAGACATCTGCAGGAAGATCGGATGGCTGCTTACTAGGTAGAGTGTGGATTCCTTTTGGAAGGAAGGAAGAAAAAGAAAGAAAGAAGGAAGGAAGGAAAAGGAGAAAAAGGAAGGAAGAAGAAAGAGAAAGGAAGACAAAGAAGGAAAGAAAAAAGGAAGAAAAGAAAACTGGATAGGATAGGCAGAAAAGAGGTAGACAGAAGGTAGGTAGGTGGGTAGAATATAGAAAAAAAAGATCAATGAATCAATCAATAAGATAGCATAGACAGGCTGAAGATAGCTGAATGGATAGATAGACAATAAATAGGGAAGACACTAGTGTTAAGGACAATGGTAAATGGCTTCTTGCAGAATGTAGGTTCTTAGCTGAGACTTAAAAAAGAGCCAGGGAAGCAGAGCAGGGGACATGAGGAGGGACAGCGTCCCAGGCCTGGGGGATGGCCAGTGAAGCATGGAGTGTGGGGAGTGGTGAGGAGATTCAAGGAGGATAGGGAGATCAGTAAGGCATGCAAGGCCTGAAAGGGTCGTCCAGCCAGTGTTTGTCAGGGACAGAAGTTGAGCCCTGACTAGGGCTTCCCCATCCACACTGCCTCCTATGGAACACAGACATATTGCTACAAGCTAATGGGAGTGGGGCCTGGGGGAAGAACTCCTGGATGCAACCTTCTGCAAGTCTGTTCTACTCTGTGCTCCATCCTCCCTGGCCTTGCAGCCTAGAAGGTCTTGGGTACCAATCTTGGCTTGGAGGCCATGTCCCCACAATGGGAGTTAGCATCCTCATCTATACAATGACTTGGTGACCTTTCTGATCCCTTCCAGCTCTCAAGTTCTGACCCTAGGACCCATCTCTTCTAGATCTTAAGCTTTTAGAAGTGAGGAACCTCTGGGAAGTCTGAGGTTTCCTTTCCTCCTCCCTGCTCTGTTCTGAGAACAGCATGGGGCACACATGGGAGTGAATATCCTGAAGCAAAAGGAAGAAGCAATGAGAGAATGAAGCTTTGGAGGGAGGAGAGCTTCCCTGAATCCATCAGATGACAAAAGGCAGACTCAGCCTCCCAGGGGTGTAGAGGGAGGAAGGAATTTGAATAATTATTATCATTATCATCACCATGTTCTTTAAACATCCACCTCAGCTGATCACATGGAAGTCACCACAGTTTGTCTCCGTGTTAGGAAAAGAAACTTTTGGCCTAGCAGGGAACCAAACCTAGATCCTTCTGCCTCTTTCTCTTTCAACTCTCCCTTAAAAGCCATTCCCAAGCCATAGAGGTGGTCCATATTTGGGACTAGTAAGAAATCCCTGAATATTATGCACAGTTCTTAGGGGATCCTGGTTCACTCTTATTGTTTCCTAAGATGTGACCATTGAGGAGCTCACTTCCTCACTGGTGACAGTATCACTGCCTATCTTGTATTCATAGGAAACCAGACACCTTGTGGAGGTGACTTTAGTGTTTGTTGGCACAGAATGTTAGATGTAGGAAGTGTTTGGTAAAATGTTGGTGGATAGATGGATGGATGGATGGATGGAATGAATAAATGGATAAAGAGATGGATGAATAAGGAAGTAATTGACTTCGGAATTGTCCAAGATCATTTCCCTTTCCCCCTTTTTGTACTTTCTCCAGTCCCCACCTCTAACACAAATGTTCTTTGTACTGTTTTCATTCATTTGTTGGAAAGTGAATGGCAGTGAAATACCGGTTACTGGAAGAGAAGATTAGGAAAAGAGCAATCTGCAGTTGTCTCTATTAACTTGTCATTTCATACTGTATATCCATATATGTGTATCAGTGCATATGCACATACACATTTATGTACATGCGTATCTAATGCACAGTCATCTTTTTGACTTGTGCTATGTGTATATGTGTATATATATATACCCACATGCATATCGATAAAATCACAATTTAACATAAACAAGTGTAGAATTCATTCTCCAATCTCTTTCACAGTAATGCATTACACACACCCATAAATACGTATGTACTGCATATAAATACAGATGACTGTGGTATATGTGTGTGTATTCTGAGAGAGAAGAGACTTTACCCTAAGCCTGCAGTCCATCTCACAAACACTGGCTGTGCTTCACAAGGGGGTAGGCGTGAGAGGTTGGTTGACTCAGTGAGAACCCATCAGGGAAACAATTCAGAGCCTGCCCTTCCAGGCAAAGCCATTTTTTCTGTCCCTGGTGCCAGAGTTTCTTTCGTGATTGATGCCTTTCAGGGAAGGGGGAGTGGCAAGTGGTGTCGTTACCAGGATGAATTGACTATATATTGTAACCTCGTGATCTGAAGTAATCTCCTGTTTGAGAGGACTAAAATCACAGTGAACTGAATGTACTTCAAGCTGATTTTCAGCTGCATCAGCTTTCCCCTTGTCCCCACCCCTTACCCCAACGAGCATCCAAAGCCACTAGGGTTTTTTCTCCTGATATTAATCTATATTTTAAAGAGAAATGGACATTTTTAGCTGCTGATTAAAGACTTAAGTCAAAAGTGCTTTCGTGCCCCCCCTTGAAGCATTCATTTATTGGGCTTATTTAATTAAATATAGATTTGCACTAGAAATATAGGAGTATATGTGGCCCATATTTTTTAATTAATGGATCATTTACACGCCATACGCATGTTGTAATCATTGAAATGTGAGAAGGTCATGGGTTGGAAAGCCACTTTGGGCTTCCTTGCCCCGTCTGATCGTGTCCAAGCCCCTTGCTTCCAAAGGAGTCGGATTTTAATACGGAGAGTTCCCCCTCCCCCCCACCGAAGGAGAGAGAAGGGAGTCAAAAACCAGGCAGATTGCCCCTGCAGCCTCTTCCCCAGCGTCCCCCTCATGGTTTCTCCCCACGTGCAGGCTGCCTTAGGAGGAGAAACTGGAAATAAATAGGCCTCGGGGCTTTGTAATAAACCTCTGGTCGCTTCATCCTCCGGCTGCAGAGGAGCTTCCTTCTCCCCTTTGCCAAGATGATCTCAGACCTGAAGGACTGGGGGGGGGAGGGGGAGGGGGGCGTGCGTGCGTACGATGCGTACCTGCGTCTCTGCGCCCAAACGCGGATCTACTTTAGCCCAGCTGGCCCCCCGACCTGTAAGAGGACGGCGCGCGGCCAGTCGGGCTCCCCTCCATCTGCCTCGCACCTCTCGCTCCTCGGGAGCTTGGCCCGCTTCGCCCGGCCCGCTCGGGCGGGCCCCTCCGTCTGTCCGACGCCTCTCTCGCGCGCCTCTGCTCGGCATCGCGCCCTGACCGGGCCGATCTGGACCGAGAGGCCCGAGCCGTGACTGAACATCCGTCCCTAATTCTCTGAGAACGTATCCGAGGGTGGGAATCATTGTTCTCGGAACTGGCTGAGCCCGAGCCAGAGCAGAAATACCAAAGTCAGTTGTGCCTTTGAGCTGCCTCTAACAGCGCCCTTTGGAGACCCATTTCATACAAAATTTGAAGCCTGTGTTTATTGCCCATTAAAGCAACCTTTATTTTATAGCAAATGTTGCAGTAATTGCCTTTTACGAAGAGCACTTTGTAACACACATGCACATTTGAAAGAAAACCACTCCGGTATTGTCTATCGGGACTTAATGGCGCAATTAATTTTGTTCCATCTGTTCCTGAGACTTTAAAGGAAAATGGATTTTTTTTTTGAGCGCACTTTAATGAAGAAGATAAAGCGGGCCTGCTGGTGTCCCACAGGCTCAGCGCAGTAACTTCAGATTATTGCTCAGTCTGTCAGAATGGGCTGCCTCCCTCAGCAGCCGCCTCCGCCAGCAACCCGCTCTGGCCCCTCACCGAGCCATTCCTGATGACAAACTGCCAGCCAGCTCCCACAAAAGCGCGATTAAAATGTCAGCACAGGATGACGAAGGGGCCAAGAGGGCCCTCCGAGACAAACTGTGTTCAGTATGAGTTAATACTTGACTGCAGTGCTGGGGCCAGGGAGGATGCTGCTGCCGCTGCCGCCGCCGCCGCCGAGGCCGAGGCTGGCCTCTAGAGGCCGGGTCAGGGGCTGGAGACCCAGGGCCGGCTCCTGCTGCTCCCGGCCCGGAGACACCGTCCACGGGCAGCCCCCACGAGCACGGGAGGATGTGGAAAGGGGAAAAACCAGGCTGGTGGGCAGGACTGATGGGGGCTGTCAGCCTCCTTGGGGAGCACCCAGAAGGGCCACCAGGCTAATTAATCTCCGCTGTTTTAAAGATGGCGCCCTCCCAATCAATCAGGCAGCACTTATTAAGAGCCTACTGTGTGCCAGGGGGCGGGGATGCAAGTGCAAAGAATGGAACACATGGGCATCCTTAGCCACTTCGGAGACCGAAGTGTGGTTGCCATGGCAGGAGTCAGGTCTCTGCCCAATGAGCTGGCCCTCCCCCTTCCAGCCTCTGCCCACGCCGGCCAGGCAAGACCAGGAAGGGGGGAGGCAGACGGCTGTCTATTAATCAATACTGATGCTTAACAGCGTCTTGTAAACCCTCGGTCAGTGTTTGCCGACTTGCTAGGGGGTAGGACATACTCTGTCACTTAAGCTTAATTCTTTAAGGCTCCCCTGGAGCCCCCGCCGAGCCCTGTGCCCTGAGTGAGTGTGCGTGTGGGAGAGGGGTAGGTGGGGAGGGTGAGTGACATGGGCCGGGGGGAGACTTGCGTCCCCTCCCCTCCCCTCCTGCCGTGGCCCGATCTGCCGGCCTAGTGGGCAGCAGGTGTGAGCTCCTGCCATCGCCCCTAATGCTTATTAGCCAATGATAAGCAGGACAAATGTGAGGTCATCTCTCCTGCTGTCAGGTCAGCAGTTGCTGGATTTAGAGCCCCCTAGGAGACTAGGAAATTATATGGTTAGTATCCACAATGCAGGATGTAACCAGCTCCAGTTTCCAATGATCTGCTGTCCTGGGGGAAAGGAGGGCGGCGAGGGGGGGGAGGGGCTGGAGGAGGGAGCCACTGTGTGAAGGGGAGGCAGACTATACATTCATACTGAAGTGCAATCAGAAGCATTCAGGGATGCCATAAAAGCCCTCGAATAATCAGTGTGCACGCTACCTCTGGGCTGCTGGCAGGAGAGGGAGAGCCTTCGCCTGGCACTGGGAAGGTGGAAGGAGGAGGGGCCGGGAGCTGGGGGCCTCCCGGGCCGGCCAAGGGACCCTGCTCATCCCCGACGCCATGAGCCACAAAAGCCAGGAGGAGGCTGGGGCTCGGACCCTGCTGGCTTCTAATCGAGTCCGTTTGTTTTTGCCAGTTCATCTCCAGCTTCAGCCCAAGATGGGCCGCCCAGCTCCCCAGTCTCGACCTCTGCCCTCCCTGTCTGTCCTCCCCCAGTCCCCCACTCCCCAGGCTCTCCCCTCCGTCGCCCTCTCTCTCTTTCTCTTTGTCTCCTTCCTGGGACTGCTTTCCGCTCGGCACATATGTCTTCCCCTGGAGTGGCAAGGCTTGCCATTAATCTTCTGCTTCAGCTCCCTTCTCCCCCTTCTCCCCTGCCTCCAGCCTCCACTTGACATCCTTTTGCCAAAGGCCCCACTCACCGCTTCCTCCACTCCCATGCCCTCGCCGGAGCTTCTCCTGCCTCCCATCCATCACCCCCTCCCTGCCACACAAGGGTCCCTCTTGGCATCTTCATTGCCTTTTAAGTGTCTCGCGGATTCCTGGCTCTTGCTCGCTCCTCGGGGGCAGTTTTCCCTTCCCTTTCAGAGTATCCAGCCGTTCGCCCCATTAATGGGATCATAATTGAAGCATCTTGCTTCCACAGAGCAAGCAGCCTCCTCCAGTCAGTCCTGGACCCACAGCCCAGGCTCCGAACTCCAATGCAGCTACTTCATGAGTTGAACCCAGGCCTGACTCAGTCTCCCTGCACAGCCAGAGACCATCGCAGGCTGTTAAAAGGCCCACACACGCCTTGAACCCTCATGGGGAAACTGATCTGAGCCCCAAAAGCTTATGCTTTAACACACGTGTCTGTATGCATTATATAGATAGATATTAGTGTCAATGCATGTTTCTATGTACACAGATAATATATGTGTGCACATACGACACACATACACAGTTTGTATTTGAATAGAAGTGTGCCTGTAGTACATATTTTAATATATAGCATGTATTTAAATATATATATACGTATACACACACAGATATTCTACATGTTTATCCAGAGTAGCTTTAGAAAAGCAGTATGGTATAGTTAGCCTAGGACAACCTGGATTCAAATCTCAGTTCTAAACCTCTGAAACTCCCTGTATAACTCTGGGTGGATTTCTTAATGTCTCTGGATCTCAATTTGCTCAACTGGGGGATTAAAGAGGTTGAAATAAATAAGCCCTGAGTGAGTCCCCTTTGACCTCTCTGTCCACACAAGAAAAACCAAGTGGATGAAAAATCTCTGCCCAGACTGTGATATGCAGCAGGTTAGCTAACCTACAGAGTTTGTCCTTTAGGTTGTTTACCTATCGATCTGTCTGACTCTCTGTCTTGTGTCTAGCACGATGCCTGGATAATAGTAAATATTTAATAAATGCTTGTTAAATGGCTATTAATATTTGAGACAAAAACTGCAAATAGACAGTGTTAGGGCCCAAGATTGAATGAGATGAGGAGAGGGAATAGAATTCTCTTTGGAAAGTTTCAAAGTTCTGTTTATAATCCCAAGATCCTCCCTGAAACAGAAGCCTATCTTTTTAATATCATATTCCTCTGATGGTATGATATGACTCTGAGTTCTTAAAAATTAATAATAGTAAGATTAATAGCCCCTATTTAAATATCTCCTTTGAGATTTGGAGAGCCCATTTCTTGGTCCTCACAACAACTCTGGGAGGTAAATGCTATTATTATTCTCATTTTGTAGATGAGGAAAGTGACCCAGACAGATTGCCCAGAGTTGGTGAACTGAAGTCAAGGGTAGTTCCAAGGGCTATCAGTGGAGATGCTCAGTGGGCCTGAGCATGCTGCAACATTTTACAAATATGACATGAGGAAGGAAGGAAGGAAGGACGTGTGAAGGGAGATAGCAAATATGTTAATGAGTGAAAAAGGAGATTGACTGGTTACAGAGTAAGAGAGGGGTATGACAGCCAGAGCAATCTGTTCAGGTCCTCCCCCAAATCAAGAGAACCAAATGAAGACTTTTCCAGCACAGTGAGTGGACCTTCTGCCAATAACTTAAGGAAGAATTGTGCAGGATCAGTAGTCATGGATGATCATATATCTGTGTCATCAAAGAAAATATTCACATTGATGAGATCACAGATACATGGAAATTTTGTAGGCTATATCCACATATGCATGGGCAGACATCAATTTAACATAGGGAGGAAAATGAGGTGATTTTTAAAAAACTAATTAGAATAAATATAGAACAAGACGTTTGATAGATGAGCCTGATCAAGGCAGGAATATAGGCTAGAAAGGGGGAGAACGATGATTTTGCTTCTTTAAACTTACCTTTTTTTATTTGTATTTTTAGCCTAAGAGGATCTTGGAAATGTCTAACTAAGTTATTTATTTCTAACAGAGGGTTTCCATCTTCACTTAGACATAAAGTACTAATAAAAAAACAAAGGTTTAATCCCAGAGAGATAAAATTATTAATAGAAAGCAAAGGTGTTGAATGAGGTTGCACATAAGACAAGCTGTAGTAGAATATTATTCTGGTAAGCTTAGGGTTTCTCTTCCCAAAACTTACACACTATATATAGGGATATAGTATCCAACATGTGAAATATACCTACAGTGGCAATGTCTGCTCTCCCCCACTGTAATTTTAGCTCTGTTGTTCTGCTGGACAGGCTGGTCTCTTCTGGCCTTATGGTAACTGCTGAGCATTGCTCCGCTGGTCCCAGATGGACAGTTGCTTTTGGTAGAAAAGTCATCCTTCTGGCTCCCTACAATTCCCTTTCTAGCGGGCAGCTAAGTGACACAGTGGATAGAGCACCAGGATTGGAATCAGGAAGACTTCCTAAGGGTAAATCTGGCCTCGGGTAATTACTAGCTAGATGATGTTGGGCAAGTCATTTTGCCTTGTTTGCCTCATTTTGCCAAGAAAACCCCAAATGGGGTCAAGAAGTCAGGCATGATTGAAAAAATGACTAAATAAAAAAAAACCTCCTTCTGAAGTCATTATCTTCTACACCATCCATCTTCCATAACTTCTCCAATTTAATAAAGCATAAAAGCTAGAAATTCTCCCCAATTATCTTTCATCATGCATTTGTTAAGTGCCTACTATGTACTCTAGATACGATGCTAACCACATGATACAAAAGTGAAATTGAAACAGTCTTTACCTGCAAAAGGCTTATGGTCTCTTGGGAAACATATCTATTTATCTATCTATATATCTATCTATATATATAAAAGTTTATTTGAAATATAGAGTAAATTACAGAGTATGGAGGGAAGGAGTAACCTCTAGGTGTTCAAGAAGGGTCTCATACAAGAGAGAGATGGCAATAGGAATGTGCTTTATAGAAAACAAGGGCAGGATTCTGAGAAGTGGGGGTGAGAAAGGGGATGCATTGTCCTGGAACCAAGTCCCCAACAGCTCCTAGTTTACTTCACTGTTTACATAAATTTCCTCTCTTCTCTTCCCGTCTCCCCTGGAGTGTCAGGCAGGGTTGTTTTGTCTTGTCTTGTGTACCCTGGGGACTTTGAAAAAGGACATAGCACCCCTATCTGCCCCTGGATCACTTAGTCTCTGTGAACTTCAGTTTCCTTGTTTCCTAATTGAGGAGGTTGGAGTCAGTGGCCCCGGGATCCCTTTCTGTTGTAGGTGCAGCATCCCATGAGCCTTTCTTTGTCATGAAGATGACAGCTACCTTCAATCTTTTGGACCTGGTGGTACATGGCAGAGTGTAAAACATCATGGAAAAAAATGATCAATTATTTACTGTTGGGATCAAGCCTCACTTAGTTGAGGCTCACTTCTCCCAGAAAATGAGGAGGTAGACTCGGTGATCTAAGGGCCCTTGAGCTTAGTGATTCCTCTGTAGAATTTCTCATGACCTCCAACCCAGAAGAATGAATCGTGCTCAGTTAAATTGCCTACTAAGATGATTTTTTAAGGATTCACCTGCCCAGAGCATTTTAGGGTGTTTCTCCTCACCTTGGCCTGGTAAGAGAGGCAGCACAAATAATTGATCCCCGTTTTACAGAGGAGAAAACTGAGGTCAGATTGGCAAGACTATGGATGCACAAGGCTTTATTTAAGTAGGAGAATCAATATTCATAATTCTCTAGGCACTTAACACAGTGCTGACACATAGGAAGGATTTTAATAGCTGCTTGCTGTTGACTGACTAAGGGCTTTGACTTCCTCTTCGATGCTTTTTCTACCCCACGTTCTCTATGTTAAGCAAGAAATTAGCTTCCAAATACAAACTAGCCTGGAAATATAGATTAACCCGAGGGTAACTCAAAATCTAAAGTTGAAAGGGACCTTAGAGAATACCTTCCCCTGCCAGAGATGAGGAAATTGTGGCCCGGGAAAATCAGCTACCTTGACAAAAACCAGACAGATAGTAAACATTAGGAGGAAGTGTTGTATATGCCCTTTAGTTTCAGACCCCATGCTCCTTCCGCTGAACCACCCTAGATCAAGAGTTCTAGCAATCTCTTTTTCCCTCTCCATTTTGGTGAAACTCTCTGGATTAAAAGGTGAAAGCAAAAGAATTTCCCCAGAGGACTGATTCTTCCTTAAAGGAGAACATTTACTCCCAAGAATCTACTGGGACTAGCTTAGAAGATAACCAATTAGTGTAGGAACAAGTTAAGATTGGGAAAACACCTTTTCCTTCAGCTTTCAAAAAAGTGACTTTTGTTCTTGTTTGTACTTCCAAAGGTGTTTTTGTAGCATCTGGTGAGCAAGGATGTGAAGAGAAAGGTGGTTCCCAAGTGCTTCAGCCTGTAGTGAAGATGACTTTTTCCCAACTAGGTGGACATGGCCCTTGGCTTTATTTGCAAGAGAATAATGAAGGAATGGATAGATGAATGAATGAGTGGGCCATGTGTTCTTCCCTAAGGAAGATTATATTCTAATTGGAGAATACAGTACCTGTAGGGAAAGAATGGAGAAGAGTTTTGATTGTGGGAGGAGCCATAGCCCAGCAAAGGAGATGTAGCAGGGGAGATGGCAAGGCCCTGAGGGATGGGCTCCATCACCTGGAACTGGCTCTTCCGGAAGGGAAAAGTAAGCCTTGGGTGGAAGAGAGAACACATATGACTCTCAGAATATCTGTGGTGTGAAAAAGGAAAACTCCTTTCTGGAGATGTTTTTACCAATTGTCCCGGGAAGGGAAGAATTGTGTCATCTGCCATTATTCCATTGGCTTCCATTCAACCAGGGAACCCAAGAAGGGAAGGCAGATCAGAGGGGAGGTTGTCAGTAATCTCCAGTGGCCGTGAGACCCTGCAAAGCCCAGGTGCTTGGGGAGTGGGCCCGCTCGGTGATTGGCAGAAGGAAATTGAAATGCAAAATACCCTGTGGCACTTCTCAGCAAACAGGCCTTTGGAGGGAGAGATCAGTGTACTGGAAAAGAGACCCGCCAACAGCATCATTCCAGTACAGCTGCTGTCAGTCACTGGGCTTGTCTCTGGAGGAGAGAAGTCAGGTTGGGTGGCTTCCTGATTAAAAAACAGCAGCCACCACTGCCAGGCAGGAGTTGAGAGCCTTCCTTGGGAAGATGTGATCTGACCCTAACAGACTTCTGTCGGCCATAGCCAGCAGTCACATTTCAAACACAACCACCGTCTGCTGCCTCGCCGGCTGGCGTCCTCAGCATTTTCTGGGTCTGAGAAGGAAAGCCTTGAACTGGACTCTAGAAGCCAGCTGAGCTTCTCTCCTCCCCTTGTGAAACGGAACAAATGTTGGAAACTCTCCAGACCTCCCCAAATTTTAGGCATATCAGATGGGAAGAATCCTCATCTCCTTTGAGATATCCCAGTAAGAGGGTCTTTGGGGGAGAGACCAGGAGCAGGGAAAGGCCTTCGGAGGATCTTTGTGTTGTGAGTGTAGTTGTTCTTTTAGGAGAAAGCCGGGCTCTTTCTTTGGAACAGTGGAAAGAATAGGAACTTGGGAGTCAGAGCCTCCCCGCTCTGCCACATAGTTTATGAACTGTCCTGGGAAGGGAGAACTGTGCCGTCGGCTGTTATTTCATTGGCTGCCGTTCAGCCAGGAAGCCCAGGAAGGGAGGGCAGATCAGAGGGAAGATGTTGGTACTTCCACGTGACACTGGGCAAATCTGCTAACCTCCCTGGGCCCTGCTTCCTTGTCCATAAAATGAAAAGCAACTGGAATGGGTCTTTATGGTCTCTCCAGCTCTGGATTTGTACATCACCTGTACGTTAATTGTTGTTGCTTTCTTTCAGTCCTGTCCAACTCTTTGTGACCCTATTTCTTGGTTGGCCATCTCCTTGTCATTTGACAGATGAGGAAACTGAGGCAAATAAAATAAAAAAGCGACTTGCCCCAGCAGAGCTGGGCCAGATTTGAGCTCAGGAAGAGGCGTGTTCCTGACTCCTATACTCTATCTGATATTCAACTTTCTCGTCTGTAAAATAAAAGAAATTGGAATGAGTACCCCTGAGATCCATTCTGTGTCTGGATTTTTAAACCTCTCCGAGCCTCGGTTTCCTCATCTGTAAAATGGATATCATCCTTATCGTAATTCTAAGGCCTTTGATTGAGATCAATGAAATAATGCTCCTAAGCTGCATAAAACCATCATTATTGGGAATCCTTACCCATGCCCCCCAGCACACCCTCTAGCCTTTCTCAGAAATCCATCCCACCCTAGCAATAACTTTTCCCGTGACTTATAGGGTGTCAGGTCCCGGCCACGGGCCCCCAAGCACAAAGCTTTCGGTTTGCAAGCCGGGAAGCACAGGCCCTAGTTATAAAACTCCAGAACCTCGGCCGCCCGTGGCAGAGAAATGATTCAAGGGCCCGAACTTTGCCTCCTCCAGTTGGAGGATTTTCTGCAAATGAACTTTGCAAGAATTATGCCGGCGCTGGCATTACAGTATTACCCACATGTCTGTTTCCAATCACTCACTGGAAGTTATTTTGTAGTTAACCTCCATAAAGGACTGCACAAGTGAGCAAAGGCCTGTCATGCACACATTATTTAGAAGCCCTTATTATTACTTTACTGCCAGTCCTTGACAGCTGAGGAAACGCCAAGCGCTTGAATATTATTTTCCCCCGTTAGTTTACAGTGTAAGAGCTGCATGTAAGATGGATTTGATTAATATGTAAGAGAGATACAATTCTCTATAAAGTGCGCTGTAGTTTTAGCACCCTGGAAAACAAACTACATCACAATGGCTTAAATCTCAGTCCTTTGTATTATATAGACGTCATAAATAATAGAGAG
>JAJPUD010028837.1:0-14363 GCA_023553655.1 Myrmecobius fasciatus
AGAGAGAGAGAGAGAGAGAGAGAGAGAGAGAGAGAGAGAGAGAAAAGGAGGAGAGAGAGAGGAGAGAGAAACTGATCATTTGGCATGAACTCCTTCCCATGCTCCTAATTCATCTTCCTACTCATAAGAGAATTAGGAGTACTTTAATATTATAATTACTGAGATTATCATGTGGTGACCAAATTTTTGCTCTCTAGGTCTTTCTAAATTTAGCCAGACAGTAAAGCCTCTGTAAGACTATAATAAGAGGTCATAACATTACTTGATAACTGAAAAACCTTGAACATATTATATTCACAATAAGTACCAACCAATAGTATTGTCATTAGTCTGGAAAAGAAGTGACTTTTGACCTAATATTTGATTACAGCGATGGATGTAGATTTATAAGAAATCAGTGAGGAAAATATGGAACAATCTACAGTTATTTGTTGAGTGGAAAAAAAAAGATTCAATTCCATCAGAGTAGGGATTATTTCATTCTTTGTATTTGTATCCTAAGCACCAATGCTTACATAAAGTAGATTCTTAATAAATGCTTGTTGACTGATTGATTTGGAGCTTGAAGGGACCTAAAGTTCATCTATTCTCTCAGGGAGTTAATGATCTAACTTGAAGGGGAAAACTAATAGATATGAAAGAATTAGAGACTAATTCAATGCTTAACTGTATGATTATTAACTGTACATACAAAAAAAGAGCTTAAAAGAGATCAAGGATTTTAGTAGCAAAAGAACTCAGATTAATACATTTTTTTTAATATTTTTATATGATTATATGATTAATACAATTTTTAAAAATTCACTAAGTCTCTATAAGTTAACATTAAGCAGAGAAGTACAGTCCTTATTCTCAAATAATTTGAATACAACATATGGTAGGACTAAAGTGGGGCTTTGAAGGCTGAGAAAAACTTAGGCAAGGAGAAGAAGCTGGGGTAATGGCTGGGCTGAAAGCCAAGAGAAACCAAATTCAATCCTACCTCTACAATTCACTACTTTGTCTGAATCCAGCTCTGCCACATGCTACCTCTCTGACTTCCTCAACAAGACATTAATTTTTCTAGTCTCAGTTTTCTTATCTATAGAAAGAAGGGAATCAGACTAGACAAACTTTAAGGTCTTTCAAGATTTAAATCCATAACAACTCCTGGATGTGATTTTGATTTTCTGACCTTGATCACAGTATTTTCAAAAAGCTACCTTTTCCCCTTTATGCACTGTCTTTTCCCACTGGAATACAAGCTCCAAGAGAGAAGGATCTTTCTTTTTTGCTTATGTATATATCCCCAGTGCCTGGCACACAATAAGCACTAAATAAATAAACAAATAAATAAATAAGCAAACAAACAAACAAATAAATAAATATTCCAGAGATCAGCTGATTTCAACTTCTCATATTACAGAGCCACTATTGCCTACCTTGGAGTCAGCTGTGTTTGGTGGTACATGTCTGCAGTCTTTGGTTACTGGGAAAGTTACTCAAGAGATCTGAACTTCAATGGGCTAAGTAGGTAGATGTCTGCATTAATTATTATGATAGAAGAAGGAAACAAAGAAGAGGATCTGACTGCCTATGATGGTGTCAGATGGTACTGGGCCAAATGATTCAAGCTTTCAGGCTGATCAGACCAGGACCAAAATGGTGCATACACTTTCAATTTGGATGACAAAGATTCAGTCTTCAAAAAAAATATATATATATATGGGTTCAAATTATGCCACTGACACATACCATAGCTATGTGATCATGGGGAAAGTCACAATTTCCCAGTGCTCTAGACATCCTTCTAAAATTAAGTTAAAGTGAGGTTGTTGATCCATATCCATATTAGGTGTTTCTTCACCAAGAGTTCACCACACTAGATACCAGAAGGCCCAACAAAAAGGAAAACACCTACTCTGTGGCATTGCTGTAAGGCCAAAATAACATATTAAATGCTAAAATACTAATTAAAATTATTAGTTTGTGTTGTGGTCCATATGTAACTAAGGCTCCAGAGAAGTTAAATGATTCATCATTAGTCACTCTAACAGTAAGTGACATAAATAGATTTTGCATCTTGGTCAGCTAAAACTAAATCCAATATTCTTTCTATTGCATCACAGTAAATAAACTAATAATTGAGAGTAAGCATAGTGCTGGATAGATTAGGGTATATGCTTTTTATGTAAAATCTTCAACATTGGACTCAATATAATAAATAATAGAAAGAAAATATTAATTACAGTTTTGGGAGCATTATGTGGTACTTTAGGAAAATCAGCATGGTAGAGATGCATTAATAGTGGATTGGACAGCTGGGATGGAAGGATAAACTAGAAAATCATAAAAATCAACTAGGCAACTGTTACAGTACACAAAATAAGAGCTTATGGTGAAAGTAATGGGAATAGAGAAAAGATAACTTTATGGAACATTTCAACAGAAAAAGTGATAGGCCCTTATAATTAGCTACATATAGGAGATGAAACTTAAAGTTAAAAATGATTCCATGATTTCCAGCTTAGGAAATGGAAAAAGTAGAACCATGGATGGAAATGGGATAGATGGAAAAGGGAGCTAACTGGTCTGGAGATAGCATAAAAAAGGACAAAATTAGTTGTAATAAGAGATGACTTTATGTAGTACTTTTCAAAAACTTTTTATCATCTTGTTTAAGTTTCCAAATAATTCTAGGTTAGTACTAAATTTATAATCGTTCCCATTTTACACATGAAGAGACTAAATCTCAGAGAGGTGAAGTGACTCATATAGAGTCATACATATAATAAGTTACCATAGGAGATATTTGAATCTTGGCTTCTCCCTCCAAATTCGGTACTTTATCCATATGGATATGCTATTTCTTATTCATGGAAACAATAGCTTAGAAGCAGAAATGAACCTACAGAAGAGTCACAGCTATCCCTTATTTTGTGGGTAAATCAACTGAGGTCCAAAGAGGGTATGTGACCAAACTGACATGATTAGTTAATGACTAAGTCAATACTAAGATCACAGGCCTTTTGACTCCTTGTCCAATGTTTTAATGTTGAATTTGAGGTAAAAGTAGGTTAGTCTAGTCAAGATATCCTTTAGGGAATTGAAAACATGGTGCAAATGAGGGATATGGTATTTAACCTATATTGGATTACTTGTAGTCTTGGGGAGGGGGAGATAAAGAAACGAGAGAGAAATTTAGAACACAAAGTTTTACAAAAATGAATGTTGAAAACTATCTTTACATGTATTTGGAAAAAATAAAATACTATTGAAAAAATGACCGATGTAGGTATAGAATTGAGAAAAAGCTGCACCTTAGAAAAGAAAACAAAAGACAGGAATATATAGATAAGTTCACAAAAGGAATGAATATAGGCTATAGAATAATCATATGGTGAGGAGTGGGGGGATGGAAAGGAGAAGTGAGAAGTCAGAGGTAGGAGAAATAAAAAGGCACAAATGTGGAAGAAATTTCAAGAAGCAGTAAATGACCACTAGTAATACATTAAATAGAGAGATACAGTTTCAGCTATCAGGAGAGTATTCAAATTACAAGAGGTTAATTAGGAAGAGACTGAATTTACAGGTATACAAGACACCTCCGATGAGTTTAACAACACAAGACAAAATATAAAGACTGTGGCTATAAGGAATAGAGTAAGAAGTTTTCATAAGTGAGAAGAAAACTAGGAATATGTAAGATAAGAAATAAAACAGGAAAGGCAGCCATAGCCATTCATAGGTTTAAGGAAACAGAAAGGAAAAGAAATAACTATGAAAGGATATACTGAAGGAAAAGGCAAAGGATATTTAACTGAGGTAGCCTGTCTACGAAGGGATTTTGGCATAATCTATCATCTAGGAACAAATTCAGAAAACATACTTAAAAAATCTGGTGCTGGGTTGTTACCCTACTCAGACACAATAGAAACAAACTGAGATTCTAGGAACTGGGTAAAATAAAAAATGTTTTAAAGAATACTTAGGATGTGAGTAGGAGGATAATATATCGGTGAGTACATATGAAGTTTTTATAGCAATACACTGATCCTGTTATGCAAACTATTTATTAGCTTTTATAAACTTTTGTAGTACAGAGGCAAGTTGGATTATTCAACTCCTATTGGATCTTGAACAATTCTAGCATGTATAACTGCCAAACCATTCTGTATATCCCAGATTCAGGATTCCTGAGACCTGGAGTGACATGAGTAATGACATACATGTTCCTGCTATGAATCTTTTTGCTCTATTTAATAAATATATTTTTTTAATCTCCTATGGTGTTACAGTGACTTCTTTCACTCAAATCTTAAAACTTGGCAAGACTTCACACCAGGGAAGAGCTAAGTAAGGAGAAAAAAATTCTTCCTTGAAAAAAAGATGGAGAGATAGAATTATAGACTCTTAGGAGTAGAAGAAACTTCAGTGTTCATCTAATACAACCTACTCTTGAGAAAAAATATCTTCTCTATAAATGTCATCTGGCTTCTAGTGGTGAGGAGCTCATTGTTTAAAGGAGTTCATTCAATTCAGAGATAGCTTTAATTGTCAGAAAGCATGTCAAACACAAATCTACCCCTCCCTGAAACTTCTATCCTCTGCTCCAAATTCAGTCAATTAAAAGTAGAGGCAGGAATAGGAAAATGCTAAAGGGAGAGGGAAAATAAGAAGAGGGTTCTAGGAGCACAGGAAGAAGCTCATGCTAAGTGGTCTATTCTCTATAAAGTCTGAAGGGACTTCACAGAGAGGCTGAAACTTGGGAGTAAGGCAGGGGAAGCATTGTGGGAACTATCTTAGGGATGAATAAGGAGTAAAATCGAATAGTGGCAGGTTGGACAAACCATATAAAAGTAGCATGGATCCAGAAATTAGCAAATTATATATGGGGAATGGTAATTGAAGTGATTGGGCTTAAAGAATTTAAGTGGGCTGAGAATAAGAAAAGAAGTCTTAAGAGAAGTATAAGGAATTTGGATTGATTGGGTAGGCAGAAAAGCTGAAGACTTCTGTATATATTTATATAAGCACAAATAAGGTCCTTGACAGCAGATACTGTTTAATTTTCTGTCTTTGATAAGAGAATCATAGGTTGAGAGCTGAAAGGAGACTATGGAATCATTTAGTTCAATTCTCTCATTTTACAGAGAAGGAAATAGGCTCAGGGAAGTATTTCTAGCACCTACAATAATTTCTGGCACATGGGGCTGTTGACTGACAGACTGACTCAAGGAAGAACTATTAATGATTAGTTAGTCTTCTAATTCCTCTGCCTAGTTTGCAAAGTCTTCCATAACATTTTCAACCTTATTTCATATTACTCTCCTATAAAAATTTTGTCTCAGTCAAAAAATGTTATAACATGAAAGGACCTCAGAGATTACTTGATCCAAATTTCTCTTAATAAAAAGGAAGAAACTGAAACACTGAGAAAAAGCAAGCTAAGTAACTTCCTTAAAGTCATACAGCTAATGTGTATGAGTCGGGATGTTTGAGCCCTAGTTTAGTTTTATTGAAAAAACTAAAAAAGCAAAATAAAAAATTCAGAACTTAACAAAAACTAAATGAGACGAATATGCAGTCACAAATTCACATCACTTATAGTTTCTTTCTCTATGTAAAACAAATTCAATACACTATTTTATAGCTATCCCACCTGTTTTCTTATATGCACTTTTAAAAGCTCCAACAGTCCTATTTTCTTAGTTTTCTTCATTTTTTAAAATTTTGGTAACCTTTGATAATCTCCCATTTTTCCCTCCAAATTTCCCCTTATTCTCCCCAATCCAGACAAGTAATTGAAAGAAAGATTAAAAACAAAACAAAACAAAAAAACAAAACAGTGACAACAACAACAAAAAAATCTCTATACAGTAAAGCAGGGGTGGGGAAACTTTTTTTTTTTTTTGCCAAGGGCCATTTAGAGATTTATAATATCATTTGTGGACCACACTAAATTATCACTTATAGAAATCAAGCAGTGGGAGGTTGTTGTACCTAGCTTCCAGTTCATCATCTAATGCAGTTGCCTTAGCAAATGATTTGCAAGTCTTGTATAGGTTCTGGGCTGGATGTTCCCTACCTCTGGAGAAAAACAAAACAAATCTTCACACTGACTATAAACATAAATGTGTCTCAGAGTGCCCCTTGAATTCATTTATTTCATCAGTGTTCTTTTCACTATGCCATGCTGTTTTAATAAGAACAGTTAGAAATTGTTCATAAACTCTCAATACTGTAAAAGATAAATTCCTCATGAATGGAGAGGAGAAAACAAAGAAACATTCTCCATATCTGGAAAGTGTATCAAACAAATATACAGATATATATGTACATATATAAAACAAAAGGAATTAAGTACAACTTTTAAAGATTCACAAATTTTTAAAAGATTAACTTTTAAAATTCTACTATATGGTAGATAACCATAAGTTCTTAAAAATAATTTCAAATGCTATTATAATAAACTGAAATTCTCTGCAAATAGTTTAGTATATTTTAATCCATTAAAATAAGCCTTATATTACTTTTCAATTCTAATGGAGCTTAAAATTAACATTAAAAATTGGTATCAGGTAAATAATATCATTCAACTTCACTAACTGAAAATATCCCTTTTAAAACTATATAATTGGTTGGAACTATGCCCAAAGGGCCATCAAACTGTGCATATCCTTTGATCCAGCAGTGTCTCTACTTGGTCTATATTCCAGAGATCATAAGAAAGGGAAAAAAAAAACTCATGTGCAAAAATGTTTCTTGCTATCCTTTTTGTAGTGGCAAGGGACAAGAAATTGATTGGATGCCCACCAGTTGGAGAATGATTGAATAAGTTATGGCATATGAAGGTAATGGAATATTACTATTCTCTAAGAAATGATAAGCAGGTAGATTTCAGAAAATCCTGGAAAAACTTACAAGTGTAGTAAGTACAACCAGAAGAACATTGTATACAGCAACAGCAACATAGTCAACTATGATTGACTTGACTTCTCAGTAATGATCCAAGACAATTCCAAAAGACTCATAATGGAAAATACTATTCATATCCAGAGAAAGAATTATGGAGTCTGAATACACATTGAAACATATTTTCACTTTTTTTGTTTGTTTTTTCTTTCTCATGATTTTTCCTTTTTGTTCTGATTCTTCTTTTACAATATAACTAATGTGGAAATATGTTTAATATAGTTGCACATAGACAACTTATCAAATTGCTTGCTATCTTGGGTAGGGGGAAGGAGGGAAAATTTTAACTCAAAATCTTATAAAAATGAGTGCTGAAAACTATCTTTACATGTAATTGGAAAAAATACTATTTACAAAAAAAAATTCACTGTATTTTTTTTCTAGAAGAGTAGCTCCACAGATGAATAATTTTAAAAGAGTTTTGATTTGAGGACACACACTTTCAATTTGAAACAAAATCATACAGCCTCAAAACTCCTCAAATAAGAATTATAAACATATCCCACATCTCATGGTCACAGAAAACATCTTTCAATAATGTTATCATTAACAGATCACAACCAAACCTTCCTGGAATGTTTTTGGTCAATTGATCATTTTACAATATTGTTGCTATAGCATTAACTGGCTCCATCCCTCTGCCTCTATAAACATTGTTTATTTTTAAGGGAACAATTAATGTAGTGAGACAGGGTATCCTTGTTTCTGTGATGCATGTGAATCAATTCACACTGCAAATCAGAAACTGTCAACATAGTACCTTAGAAAAAATCCTGCATTTGTGGTGTACTACTTACTACCTGTCTAACCTTGGACAAGTCACTTACTACACTTATTACTATATATAAGGGTACAGGAATACCCTTTATATATATGTATGTATGTGTATATATATATATATAAATAAAATGTAATAATTAACGCCAGCCTATGTTTTCCTCCCTTCTCTTTCTCCCTCCCTCCCTCTCTTTCTCCCTCCTCTTCTCTCTCTCTCTCTCCTTTCCTTTCTTTCTTCCTTCCTTCCTTTCTCCTCTCTCTTACTCCCTCCCTCCCTTCTCATTCCTCTCTTACTTGTCTTGTTATATCCAGATGCCACTGAGTGTCCTCTTCCCACTATTCTATTCCATAACAGAATTTTGTACATAATTGCTTTGGAGAGAGCAGGCAGATGGAGCAGAGGGGCTCCATCTTTCCTGAGAAGGAAATAACAGATGTTATTTTGGGACATAGGCCTTCCTTCCCAATTACTTTGTTCAGATATTGGGAGTTTGAGAACAATGCTCTCTGGATGTTATGCCTACTTGATTAGTCCCGTCTGTGTAAAGATGGATATAAAACTCTTCTGACTAAAAGCTTTTCTGAAGAATGTCAAGAGGATTTGAATTGGGTTATTCTCTCCCTCAATTCAAATGTCCAGGTTGCTTCCTTCCTCTAGAAGGCTGGGCTTGGAGTCAGGAACAGTTCTCTTCCTGAATTCAAAATGGGCCTCAGATATTTGGTAGCTATGTTACCCTAGACAAGTCACTTAACACCATTTACTTCAGTTTCTTCATTTGTAAAATGAGCTGGAGAAGGAAATGATAAACAACTCCAAATGGAGCCATGAAGAGGCAGACATAATTGAAAAATGACTAAACAACAACAAAAAAAGATTATAGTGGGATTGAATACTGATCTTGGGACTCAAGAAGACCTGAATTCAAATCCTGCCATAGATAATTACTAGCGGTGTGACTGAACAAGAGTCACTTTGCCTCTCCCAATTTCAGTTTTTTCAGAGGGTTGTTGTGAGGATAAAATGAGAAAATATATGTAAATCACTTTGCAAACCTAAAAATCTTACATAAATGTTAACTATTAAATTTAGCAAACAATGTCTTCTTTTAAGGATAAAGTACTTATGTTTATTCCAAAGGATCTGCAGAGAGGAGAAAGGAGAACATTAAAAAAAAAAAAAAGAGGATGGAAACTGGTTAGTGAAAAATAAGATGATTTGTATAATCTCAAATAGTAACAGATGAGTTATCCAGAATACAAACTATTTTTTTGAACAGCAAAAGCCTATGTAAGTAGTATTTTATTACTAAAAGAAGCCATGTGGTAATAGCATTGAAACCAGAAGATCTCATTTTTAATTCCAACTCTGATACTAGCCATGTAACCTTGGATAAGTCACAATCTAGTCTCAGTTTTATCATTTGTAAGAATGTAAAAAACAAAACAAAAAATGTTATTTAAATTCTCAGGATTATGAGAATAAAGGTCATAAAACTGGATCAATTCTTAAAGAGATTTTGTAAATAGTTTAATATTTTTGAAAAACTACTTTATTTTCTCATATTTGAAAAAAATTTAAGTTACATCTAATCAAACATATATTAAGGGCCTAATTCCAATTCCATCTACATACCTTGCAAAGTAGTCAAGCATTTGAAGGCAACTCCTACATTTATGACAGCCAAATCATGATGCCTATTATCAGGAATATAGTCACATTTAGTTCAATAGTGGTAATATATGTCTGAACCTTCGATTTCCCTGGTATGGGGAACTCTCTTAATGGAAACTTCATCAATGCAAAAAAGTAAATTACAAACTCATTTGTAATTTATGGTTTTAAAATTGGGGACTCTCAGAGGTTATGGGATTTCATCAAAATCAAAAAAAAAAGTTTATACTTCTATTCACTAATACATGCAGGATTGTATAGAAAATATCATGTGATATATTTGTTTTTAACTTAAAATAATTATAGAAAAATGCTTAAGGAATTTAGTTGTTCTTCAGAAAGAAAAATGATGATTTACTTTTTTTTCTAAGTGATCTAACTATTTTAAGGTTATTTGATTGTGGTAATGAACTCAAGCTATGTGTTACATGGCCATACCAGAATAAGCAGTCAGAACTTTCCACAAAAGGAGAGATACTAATAAAATAAAAATCTCTCAAGTTTTAAATTCTCCTAGTTGAAAGTTTAAAAATGATGTTTTTCCACTGGATTTATTAGAAAATTTTAATAAAAATAGTCACACCTTTAAAATGTTGTCATTCCTTGGAAATGCTGATGTTCACATATGTGTGTGTATGCATAAGACTTGGTTGTAGAAACTGCTTTTAGGTTTCAAGGAAAACAAGAACATGACATGGTGGATATAAATATTATCAGTTGTTCAAATTCCAGTTTTGCCACTTAAAATCTCCATGATCTTTGGCAAGTAATAATATCTCTGGGTCTTAGCTTCCTCACCTATAAAATGAAGGGGAGGGGGCTGAATTAGAAGACTTTTAAGGTTCTTTCCAGTTCTATTATTCTAAGATATATAAGTTAGTATTAGATAAGCAACATCAACAAAAGAGAGGTTTAATGATATAGGTAGCACAAATTTATGGGGTATGGGGACTAGTCTTTATTGTGACAAGTAGTCTTGTTTCTGCTCTAAACTGGACCCATATTTTTACATAACCTCCCGTTCCTTTTCTTAGAATCATCTAAGGTTTAGAATTTTTCCATGTTAAAGATTCTATACAAGCCTGGCAATCACACCTGAATATGATCTAGCTCCTCACTGTAAAATTCTTGGTTAATGGTCCATTTGGAGGGTGAATTTAACTCTCTTTTGGGGTTAAGTGTGATGGTCTAGCATCAGAGATAAGACTCCAACCATCAACATTGAACAGGAAGAGGGATTAAAGCTGAAAATGGGAGTACCAAAGCTGAGAAATGACTCTGAAAAGAACATGTTTTCTGTATTATCCTGTTTCCTTATCCTACTTACCATGGAAACTCTTCTAAACCTTCTCTTCTCAGACTTCTTAAAATTTCTCACTGCCCCATCACTCTGTGAAAATGAGGATCTTGCATTTTATTTTTTGAGGAAAGAGTACTCATTCTCCCTGAGCTCCTTCTGTTCTTCATCTGAATTTATTATTATCTTTTTATTTTTTTGCTTTTTGCTGAGGCAATTGAGGTTAAGTGACTTGCCCAGGGTCACACAGCTAGGGAATGTTAAGCGTCTGAGATCAGATTTGAACTCAGGTCCTCCTGACTTCAGGGCTGGTGCTCTATCTACTGTGCCACCTAACTGCCCCTGGTCTTCATCTGAAAACCCCTTAATATCATTGCTCACCCTCTCCTTTATTCTAATCTCTGAAAAATGAGATGGTCCTTTTAGCCAAGGCTAACTCCTCTATGTATCCTTAATCTCATTCATCCTCTCTTCTACAAAAGATTATTCCCTCAATTATTCTCTCTCTCTCTCTCTCTCTCTCTCTCTCTCTCTCTCTCTCTCTCCACTCCTAATTTTCAATATCTCTTCATTTATTTCTGCTGCCTATAATATGCATAAATCTTCTCCATGCAGTTAAATGATACAGTGACTAGAGTGCTGGAGTCAGAGAACCTTGAGTTCAAATCAGGATTCAGACACTTACTAGCTGTGTGACCCTGGGGAAGTCACTTAAACCTGTTTGCCTCAGTTTCCTCATCTGTAAAATGAACTGGAGAAGGAAAGGACAAACTACTTCACTAGCTTTGTCAAGAAAACCTCAAATGGAGTCAAGAAGTGTCAGATATGACTGAATAATCTTTAAAATCTTTAAAATCTTCAAATCTTCAAATCTTTAAAATGTTTATCTTTAAACAATCTTTAAAAAATGTTCACTAAATCTGACCATCTCTCAACATCTTGGCATGTATCCTTCTACTTTCAGTGTTACACTCCTTGAAAAAGCCAATTGCAATCAGTACTTCCTCTCCTTTCACTCTCAATCTAACAGCTCAAATTGTCCTTTTTAAATGTCCTCTTAACTGTCTTTCTCAATCCTCATCATTTTTACATTTTCTGCATTAGCTGAAACTGTTGATTACCTCCTCCTGGCTATTTTCTCTTATCTGGGTTTTTTCAACAAGGCTCCTCCAATCTTCTCATTCCTCAATCTCCTTTGCTGGCTCTTAACCCATATCATGCCTCTAAACATAGGTATACCTCTGAACTCTTATCTGGGGCTCTCTTTTTTTCCTCTATATCCTCTAACTTGCTGACCTCAATAAATAACATCACATAAATTATCATAGTGTTTGCAAACAATGTTCATCCACATATATAGCCCCAATCTCTCCCCTGAGATGCAGTCCCATAATAAACATCTAGCGTCCTTGTAAATATTGCAAATTGGATGTCCCAAAGACATCTCAAATTCAACACATTTAAGATGTAAATAATTTTATTTTCTCCCAAATACTTCCTAATTATGAATTCCTATATCTATGTTGATATTGTTACCATTCTACCCTCCCTTGTTCTATATATCCAACTATGTGCAAAATCTTACCGTCTTTCCTCCACAACCCCTCTTGAATCTGCCTTCTTACTATTCATACAGCCACCACTTCAGAAAGCCTCAAGTCTCATGTCATTTCAATCCATACTCTGCCAAAAGGCCAAAATGAATTTCCTTCACCACAGATTAAAAAATATGTGAAGTGTAAATTGTAAGGAAGGAACCAAGTAAGGAAGGGCTTCAGTAATCAATGTGAGGATTTTATATTTGATCTTGAAGGTAATAAGATGCTGCTAGAGTTTACTCTTCTTAAGATTTAACTAGAGCCCTAACTTTCATGAGAAACCCCTCCTGATTCCTCAGTTATTAGTATCCTCCCTCCCAAAACTATTTGTTATTTATTTTGTATGTACTTTTGTTGTCTCCTCAGATAGACTGTGAGCTTCTTGAGATAAGGCAGGGTCTATTTCAGTTTCATCTTTGCATTTTGAGTGTTCATCATGGTATACAAAAGATAGTAAATGCTTAAAAGGTATTGTTTTTTTGAATGATTCCTCTTCATGCTTTGGTCTGGAGACCATAACATTTAAGGACCATTTCATTCTGACTATAAACTTCTCTTGCTGTCCCTTCTTCCCATTTTGTCTTAAGTCTCATACCTTCCTTTATGCAAATATAGAAGCACCAATAATAAAAGAATATTTTATGCATTGGCTGATTTAACTCTTTTGCATACACTTCTAGGTCTCAAAAACTAACTGGAACAACATGAATTGATATTTTATAGATAACTAAAGGGAGGACTAGAAATTATCTTAGAGGTCATCAAATCCAATGCTCTGATCTTACTTGCTATATGTTGGTCTGTTATCTTAGGCTATTTTGATTCCAACTAAACATGTTGAGTTTTGGCTGAGAGTTGCTTCACCTAGTATTAAGTTGTAGCATTCTATTCCTATCAATAATGTTTCTGTGACACAAAGAACCTATCAGATCTAGTTTCTCTTGGGGTAAAAGTAACATGACTTCCAGGATTTCTGATTGAATAGATACACAGTAACACATAAGATAGCCATAATAAAAGTTCTATTCCTGACCATAGCCATTTCCAGAGTATATGGAGTCAATGGAACTCCACAAGCATTTACTACAAACCTACTATATTTCCAGGCTTTGTGCTAGATATTGGAGATGCAAGGACAAAAACTAAATAATCAAGTTTGGATTAAAGTCTTTTTTAGATGCCCCAAAAAGCCTCTTGCTGACAATGGATAAATTAAAGGATATGAACAAAGAGTTCTCAACAGAAGATTATTATTGCTTATCATTACTAACATGAGGATTTAAAATCAAGATAACTCTTTTCCTTTCACACTAGCAAAATAGGAATAGTGGAATTAAGAGTGGGGCTTCATTGATTATGCTACTCCTTAAAAGTAATTAGCTTTGTTATATAAGAACAAAGAACTGTATTATTGATTATACAGGGTCTGTATACCTCCTTGAATCAAAGCTATTCATGAGAATTTTGGTCTCACTCTAAGGAACTATTATAAAAGAAGTTCTTTCCTCAACTTCCCTTTCTGGATATTTGTCTGTCTGAAGACACTACACTATAATCTGCTGTTTTATCTACCCAAACATTCGTAATAAATTGAATTTGGCTTCAGTCAAAAAGAGGTTAGGATTAATTTAAAATAGATACAATAAACATTAAGAATCTTCTTAACTAAGGACTTGGAGCAATCATGATTGTACTTAGAACTTGTTTTCTAAAATAAACTCCCTAAAGCTGAAGAAGGAACCACAGGAGTTTCAAGGGCTATTATATCACCAACTAAGATTAAATAAGGTAATTATTTTAGTAGAAATATTACCCAAATATTATCTTTGTGGAACTGTGAATTAGTTCAACCATTCTGGAAAGCAATTTGGAATTTTGCCAAGGAAGTGGCAGAAATAAGGCATAAGGCTGAAGAAGATCAAAAGAAGAGAGAGAGAGAGAGGCAGAGACAGAGACAGAGAGACAGAGAGAGAGAGAGAAAGAGAGAGACAGAGAGACAGACACACACACACACACACAGAGAGAGAGAGAGAGAGAGAGAGAGAGAGAGAGAGAGAGAGAGAGA
>JAJPUD010028840.1:0-14357 GCA_023553655.1 Myrmecobius fasciatus
TTAGCTAATCTGATAGGTGTGTAGTAGTATCTCAGAGTTGTCTTAATTTGCATTTTTCAGATCAATAGTGATTTGGAGCACTTTTTTCATATGATTACAAATATTTTTAATTTCATCATCTGAAAATTGTCTGTTCATATCCTTTGACCATTTATCGATTGGCGAGTGGCTTGAATTATAATATATTTGAGTAAATTCTCTATATATTTTAGAAATGAAGCCTTTATCAGAACCTTTGAATGTTTAAATGTTTCCCAATTTATTACTTCCCTTCTAATCGTCTGCATTTATTTTGTTTGTTCAAAAACTTTTTAACTTGATATAGTTAAAATTATCTGTTTTTTGATTAATGATGATCTCTCTTTCTTCTTTGGTCACAAATTCCTTCCTCCTCCACAGATCTGAGAGGTGTGTTCTTCTAATTTGTTTATAATATCATTCTTTACATCTAGATCATGAACACATTTCGACCTTAAATTGGCATACGGTGTTAGGTGTGGGTCAATGCCTAGTTCCTGCTATACTATTTTCAAATTTTCCCAGCAGTTTTTGTCAAATAGTGCATTCTTATCTGAAAAGCTGTGATCTTTGGCTTTGCCAAGCACTAGACTAATGCAGTCATTGAGTCGTTGACTATTTTGTCCTGTGGACCTAACCTATTCCACTGATCAATTACTCTGTTTCTTAGCCAGTACCAAATGGTTTTGATGAACACTGCTTTATATTACAGTTTTAGATCTGGTACAGCTAGGCTACCTTCATTTGCTTTTTTTCCCATTAATTCCATTGGAATTCTTGTCCTTTTGTTCTTCCAGATTTATTTTGTTGTCATTTTTTCTAGGTCATTAAAATAGTTTCTTGGGAATTTGATTGGCATAGCACTGAATATATAGATTAGTTTAGGGAATATAGTGATCTTTATTACATTTGCTCTCCCTGTCTAAAAGCACTTGATATTTTTCCAGTTGTTTAGATCTGACTTTATTTGTGTGGAAAGAATTTTGTAGTTTTGCTTATGTAGTTTCTGATTTTCCTTTGGCAGAGAGATTTCCAAATATTTTATATTATCGACAGTTATTTTAAATGGAATTTCTCTTTGTATCTCTTGCTGTTGAATCTTATTAATGATGTATAAAAATGCTGATATTTTATGTGGATTTATTTTGTATCCTGCAACTTTGCTAAAAGTTCCATAAAGATTTTTATAAAAATATTTTATGCCCCTGTAGGATGGAAAGGTATTAAACATACAATTAAAAATGTTATATTCTCCTATGGAAGGGATCTAAAGTTTATTTTTCTCTCTGTATATGTGTTTCTGTTGAAAACATAATTAGTTTGCAATATATGTGTGCAAATGCTGTATAAAGACAAAATCATTTTAACTCTAATTTTCTTTAGAGGTATATATGTACTTCCAAATTTTAAAATTATTGTTAAGTGAACACTTCATGTAGTATTTAATGGTCAAGTCACATAACAGGTTGTCAAAGCCTTGATGTGAAAGGATCAGTATAAAATAAAATCAATACAGTCATGCAATCCTATAAAGAAGTTATTTCCATAGAGGATAGAATTAGAAAGATGAGACATAAGTAAAGAGAAAGATAAGAGTGAGAAAAAAGAGAAAAGACACAGAGACAGAAAGACAGAGACAGACAGAAATATAGAGATACACATAGAAAGATAAAGACAGAGAGATGATAGATGAATATACTTATTTATTTATTTTTATTAAAGCTTTTTATTTGCATAACATATGTATGGGTAGTTCCTCAACATTGAGCTTTACAAAGCTTTCCATTACAATTTTCCCCCCCATCCCCTCCCCTCCCCAGATGGCAGGAAGTCGACTACATATAAATTATATTAAAATACTTGACAAGTCAAATATATGTATACATATTTCCGTACTTATCTTGCTGTGCAAGAACAATCGTAGCTACATGAACAAAAATTTAGATGAATATATTTAGCATTTGTATTTGTAACTGAGTATCTGTCCAATGAAATTCCACCCCCAATGACTATGTCCATCTTCGTACAAATTCCTAAATAGAATTTGGAAAATGAGTACTCATTCTGATTGTGTATTGTCTCTTTATTGCAAGGAGGAGGAAAAAGTTTCCTTGACATTCTTTTCTATTTTTTTTGTTTTTTTTTCATAAAATCAAATCTTAGTTATATTTATTCATTTATTTTGAGGTCTGTTTCTAGTCATTACTATTCATTTTAAGGACTCTTTCAGGAGGTGATAGTTGAATTTTTTCAATGTATACATTACCTTAAGGTTCTAGGACATCAAGGCAGCTTTCTTTGATGATTTCCTGAAAAATGATTTCTAGGCAGGGAATGGTAGATTCTTTCTGTTTCACTTTACCATCTCATTCATTCTAAGAGTTCTGAAATTTCCAACCATAATTTCCTATGATATGATATTCATGAGCTCATTCACATGACTTGATAATCTTAGATGGTCTCTCATTGACCTGCTATCCTTCTCAATTATTTTTGATATTATATTTATTAGGTATCCTTTTTATAAATTTCAAAATTTTGTTTTGATATTTCTTACTATCCTCTTGAATCACTCATTTTTTCTATCCTATTCAAATTTACAATGCATTCAGTTATTGAATGAGATTTTCCACCATTTGATCTAACATGTCATTTTTCTCTTGCCATGTTTTTCTATCTTTTCCATTCTGTATCTCATGTTTCATTTTTTCCAGGTGGTCTCTGTAGTTAGATCATTTCCTGTCTTTAAAGATCATCTTTTGTAGGATAACTATCCTGCTCAGGGTTAATACCCTAAAAGCATCTTAAACCAAGGTTTTTCCTGATTTACATAATTTGTTTATTTTGAATTCTATGCTTATTTGAAGTTTTGCAACTGAATGTTATAGGTATGGTTTGTCTATTCTGTAATAGACTTGACCAAATTAATTTAGGCTTCTTCAAAGTAATTTGAACCTGTTTCAAAGTGGGACTTTGCCTGGGATTCTTTCTCATCACAGAATTCTGGGATTCTTCATTGATGTAGACTCTGCACAGGACCCTTCCCTTCTCTTGCTCAGCTTTGGATTTCCTGACTTATTGAGCTTTTCCTCCAGGTTTTGGGGACTTCTCAAATGGAGTTTTGTCTAGGACCTTTTACTCAAAGCTTGATTCAAACTACTAGGGCCCATTTGGACTTTGAAATGTTCTAATATTCTATTACTAGGGCTCCATTTAGATATTATTTGGTTTGGTGAGCATTAAGCTGTTTTCTATATTGGACTCACCTGGAAAGTTTTCATGATGCTGTTCCCTTCTGACCTTAGGAAGGAAACAAGTTACTGGCTTGGTATGTGTTTGCAATGGGCTTCTATGCTATTTGTCTTAGTCAGGGACTGCAAACAGGATGCCCATTAGACTCTTTTCTTTACTCGTAAATTTACAGAATCATTAGGTTTGCATGGCTTGCATTTAGATAATTGGAGGTATGATTCTAGGGATAACACTATTTATAGTCAGGTTTAATGTGATGAAATAAGACACTTGATAATCATTAAACTCTTACAAAGGAGATTTACTTTGCCCAAACAGAGTAAAAATATGCAATAATGGTATAATGACTCTTCAATTCTATGGATGTGTATTCCTTTAGATATCCATCTCAGGGTATAGAGATTCCTATAGTTTTATATATTCACCAAGTCCAAGAAGCTCACATTAGAGACTCCTGAGACTTTTAATGTTTTTTGACAAAAAATCTGCTCCAGGGAAGCTGGATTGGGATAGGGAATGGCGTGGGAATAGGAAGAAGGCTTCATATCAAAGGAAATTATGTTAAGAAAATGCCTGTCTTATCACATGGATTCTAGGAAGCTTCATTTAAGAGGTATGGGGTAGAGATGTGAAGTGATTAAAAAGGAGAAATTTTACTGAGTAAATTTATTACACTTTGTATATCTCTAAAATTTTTTTTAGAAAAAAAAAGCCCCTGATCTCACATAACTTGGTGACACCTGTAGTACATTTGTCTTTGTCTAATTAGTCTTTGCAATATTACCCATCTCTTAAAACACTTTAATCATGTGATGCCTGCTGTTATCCAAATTGCTATGTTTTATAAATTCAATATATATTCAATCTGCTTTTCTCAATTCTATTACTTCTTTTCCTAGTATAACATTAATTTTCCCACATACCAATCCCTAGTGTAGTTTCAGCTCAAAAAAAGGAAAGCTGTATGCATGACAAGGAAGTTTTCTTTAAAGCAGATGAGTTTGCCCTGATACTTATAAGACTGACATTTAGAAATTCTGTGCCCTGAAGTTATCTTTTTGTTACCAAGGTCATGCGCTTTTTTTATAGAAGGCAAAATAGCTGTGAGGACTAGAAGATTGGAGACTTGGAAAAGTAGGACTATCAGAGGGCTGGCAGATTTCAAGTTATTTCTATGTACACTTTCTTTGCAATCTCTTTATTAGGTAAAACTATCTTTTATTCAAAGAAAGAATGAAAAATGAAAAAGCAAAACATAATAGGAGATCTATTTTTTAAATAAGAAAATGTGGTATTTCCCTTAACAAAATATGCCCTCCAGAACCAATGGGAAGATAGGAAACAGAGTACATCAACTCTAATGGCATTTTTCTTTGCTTCATTGAGAAACAGACGCACACACACACATTCTCCTTCTTGGTTCTTTCAAGCAAATAAAATAACAAATTTCTCTATTTAATGCTTCCTGTATTATCATATTGGAAGGAGGGGTAGGTGGGATTCAGACTTTAGAGATATGGAGCCTCAATTTAAATATTCTTCTAAGCTAAGTTTAACTCATTTTCACTTTATGTATTGTATAATTGAGCATGGGAAGATAATTTTGGGAAGAAATGCACAGTACTAGCAGATAAGAAAAGCATTAAACCACTCTCTTTCTCTCTTTTTCTCTTCCTCCCCCCCCCCCTTCTCTCTCTTCTTCCCTCCCTTAGGTTCCATTCTTAAGCCCAAAAATCTTTATAAGCTCAAACTTCCAGCAAAGGCAGACTTTCTTAAGTTTCAAAGTCATTCATGTTACAAAAATACTATTTATGTTGATGTTTGAACTGCCCAAAGTAAAAGAAAAAGTCCTTAAAGGCAGATAATACTGCTTTGTCTTTATATCTTAGGTATGTAATACAAGGTCTTGCACATGATAGACATGCTTGAGGAATTGGATTATTTTTGGTTTAGGTTTTATTTCTTAATTATTATGCCTATACCATATAACACAAAATCATGACACTTATAGGTTGGGAAGCATTCTAACTTGTTTAGGTTCTCAATTTAAGATGATATTTATAATTAATAAAGCTAAAGAATATTTACTATTATATCATACATAATTGTTAAATAAAATAGGTATTTAAGGAGTGAATAAAAAAATTAAAATTAGCAATTTAATTGCTTCATCAAAGACGTGTTGATCTTAGTTATGTTTCTGGATGCAGATGGCATTTTCTCTCCAAAGTCTATTGAGACTTCCTTGGATCACTGAACTACTGAGAAGAACTAAGTCTTTCATAGATCATTATTGTATATTTTTGCTCTTATAGTGTACAATGTATTCATGGTTCTGCTAAGTATCAATTCATGTAAATCTTTCCAGGTCTTTCTAAAATCAGCTTGTTCATATATATATATATTTTTATAAAACAACAATATTTCATTACCTTCTTATACCACAGCTTATTCAGTAATTCCTCAACTGATGGGCATTCACTCATTTTCCAATTCTTTGTTACCACAAAAAGAGCTGCTACAAACACTTTTGCAATGTAGGTCCTTTTTTCTCTGTTAAGATTTCCTTGGGATGTATCTGGTATATTTCAAAGTACTTATATACATGTTAGCAATCATTACTAAGAAGATTCCTTTCTTAAAGAAAGACTAAAATAGACATGGTTCTTGCTTCATTTAGATGACTTTTGTGCTAAGTGACTTCTGAGGTTTTTTCTGTCATTCTATAATTGTGTAAGAATAAAACATTATAGGTTAGTTCTACCAATGTCCTGCCTCCTGTAAGAGAGTTTGCAGGGGGCAGAATTCATATTGTTTTCTCCCTTCCAGAATAGCTTGCAGAAGGCTGATTCCATTGTGGAAAAGTAAATATTCATTTATCTGATTCTAGAAATCACAAGCTAAATCTTTCCATCTGTATAAGGAGAGTTGGAAATGGACTTCTTCTCTAAGGAAGAACTGGGATTTTCTTTGAGACTTCACCTCCACCCCTCTTCTCACCTTGGATCACATAAACCATAAATATCAAATATAAGTTACTTTCCAAATAACCTAAATCCTTAAATCTCCAATTTACTTATAACTAAGTAAGCTTTTTCTTTCCTTCTCAAGTCAAATAAACAAGCACATATTGAGTACCTACTCCATACCTGGAAATTTGTTAAATAATGGGCATATAAAGAAAGGCAAAAAAAATGCTCTTTGCACTCAAGGAACTCATACTTATTAAAGGAGACAATATGCACAAATTCTTTGATGAAAATATACACAGGATATATTGGGACTAATCATAGAGCAAAAGTACTAAGAATGAGAGCCAGGAAAGGTTTTATTTTAAAGATATGACTTTATATGGAGACTGAGTGAGATAAAGGGAAAAAAAAGAGTTTTAGATAAAGCATGAGAAAGTGAGAGAAAATGCAGAGTGTGGATATGAAATAGCAAAGTCACTATTTTCTCTTCATAAATGATTCTTGCATCATTAGGATCATTGCTTGATGGCTGAGGGGATAGGGTCCAAGACGAGGGAACAAAAGTACAAGAACTGACTATACCTTGTCATATAAGCTTGGATAAGTTGTTTCCCATTATTTCCACATAAAATAGAATCTGGACTAGTTAATAAATAATCTCTTTTAGATCTGAAATTTTGTAAATTGTAGTCTTACAAATCTTATGGTAGATTCTGTAATTTGGTCTCATTTGCTCTAAATGGCAACATCCCAACTGCTGGTTTGGGATATCTGTGTAGCACAAAGTCTACTCACATTCTTTCACTGCCCTTGGAAATAGTGTTTAACCTCTGGATACTTGATTCCATATAATTTCTCTTTTCTGCACTATCAGCACCTTGGAAGTAAAAAAAAAATTGAATAAAGTATTATTTCCCCCCCTGTGGAGGAAAGATCAGTGATGACCTTCTAACTCTTGGATTTCACAGGTCTCTAATGCATTTTTCATGTATTATTGTGCATTATAGCTATCTCTGTTTGTGTCATCTTCTGACCTCTATCACATTTGCTGTAGAAGATTATAAGAGTAAGACTTTTTCAGGTAAATAAAAATCAGTGAAAGCTTACAAAATTCATTTACATTTGTATTCATATGTCCAAAAAGATAGAGTTGTCTATACATTGGTCTGCTTTGTTAAAGTTCAAGGAAGGTATATGAAATTTGGTATTTTAAAAATCACCTAGCTAAAAGTAACATTTTTTTTATTGTCAGAGATTAGCTATTCTAATAAAATGAATTGGGAAGAAAAAAATAGTTCTATGTAGCAAATTAGAAGAAAGTTTAATTTCTATTATGGAAATAGAAATTTATGAAAATACTAGAAAAATAAAATGGGCAAGATAAAATTACATAATTGCTTTCAGACAAATGCAAGAGGCAGTAAAAATAAGCAATTCATATAGAGGCTCAAAATTAAATGCAGAGCACTCTATAGCTTCATATTCATCTACATATGTCAAGAAATATCAACAATGATATATTTAAATCCTATCTCATTAATTCCCACTTACTTTTAACTACTAAACAAAAAAGGCATAATTAAAGAAAAAAGAATTTAATGAAGTTATATAACAATAAAAGTAAAAATAAACAGATTCCCCATATGCCTGGCACATACCTCCTTCTCCTTCCCCCCATCCTGATATACATACATCTATGAGAAGTGAGAATTATAATGGGAAATACACATAGGAGGGTATAAGATATTTAGTGAAAATAGGTGATCAGGACAAATGCATACAGAATCATAAAGACAGGAAAAGAATACATGAAAACAATACTGAAAGGGCTACTTATATGTGGTATTGTAATTTCATTGTTCTGCCATTCCCCCTCTCCCAGACAAGATCTACACTGGTCCCATGTGACTCTACTATATATATATATATATATATATATATATATATATATATAGTCACTTCTATATATATAACCACTTCCTGATTCATGAGGCTTGGATTCTATCTCTTGCACTCTATTAGTCTCCCAAAAGTGGTGTTCTGCATTGCTCTGTTCCTTATACAGTCAGAGCCAGGCTTGGTTCCAATGGATTATGTGTTTTCATTTTGTTTGCAAATCCTTTTTTCATCTGAAATTCCTCATTGAGTTGATGATTTCTTTCAAAGGTGTGTGGGTTCTGCCAATTTACATTTAAAAGTCTATGGACTTTTTTCTACTTTAACTCTCTTTGAAAGAAAAAAAGAAGAGTTAAAAAACAGCCTCTCAGTGTTTTGTTTTGTTTTGTTTTGTTTTTTTCCCCTCTAAAGTAAAGTTTTATCTTTTCTCTATCTTGGCTGAAAGGATTTTGTTTCTACAATTCTAATGAGAATTATATCTATTTAACTGGTGCATTCAGGTTTAATTTCTGTGTTTGTCTCTGTGTCTTTCTGGGTTTGTATCTATCTGATTGTCTCTGTCTCAGTCTCATCCTGAGTCATCAAGGTTAAGGGCTCTCACAGAAGTGTATTTGGCTTAGTTTTATAAAATTTATACACTTCTTTTTTAATAGTTTTCAATAGTTAAACTGGACTTGATCAACATCAATTTTAGAAACAGTTTTTCCCCAGAACTAACAAGGTTAGGATTCGGGGTGTGAAGTTTCTTAGTCTGTTGCAGGAAACATAAACCCAGTCCAGATAAATGTATTTTATGGTTTATAATTTGTGTGTTTTCTTAACCTTTATTAAAAGGTTTTGTAGTCAGAAAGTCAGTTCAATCCCAAACTTTTCCATACATTGGCTATTTGACACTTGGCAATTAATTTAACCTTTAAATTCTTCATGATAATCTGTAAGAAAATATGCTTGCAAAAGAGGTTTTGATATTCATTGGTAGAAAAAAATATTTTTGTTTTGTTTTACTTTTGTAGCACTGATGAAAGCACTTGTCAAGTATAAACAGGCACACCCATATACAAACAAAATCTTTCTTATGATATATAAAAGAATGGAGAATTAAATTGAAATGATATTAAGAGAGCAAAAACTATACCCATACTCACATTTATTCAAAGTTAAATCCAAAGAGTAGAGCCCAAATATCAGAAAATAGGCAGCAATGCAGATGGTCCCTGCCAATAGTCCCCTGAAACCAACTTTAAAAAGACTCTTTAAATCAAATTTAAGAATTGTAGAGTGGGACATTTTTCAACAAAAGGCAGAGTGGGACATTTTTTCAATTCAAGACAACTTACAAGGTCTGCATGAGAGGTCTTAACACCTTGGTGGGGATCATTGCAAAGTGAGAGAGAAACACCAGTAATAAGGCTTGGAGGGTAACTAGACCAGAGACAGCAGCAAATTGAGCAATCTAAAACCAAGTAAGGGAGTTGAATAGCTGATCAGAAAGGTATTACAGGTGTTTCTTTGTTAGCCCCAGGTATACTTAGCATTGTTAAGCAACTAGATTGCTTGTATGTAGTTCTAAGTCACAGTTCAAAGGAAGGACGGAATATTTCTTATATGTCACAAGGGAGTTGGAGTCCTGGTCCTAATTCCAATAAATAGAGAGGCATTATCACCTGTAAGTACAAGGAAAAAAGAGGACCTGGTCACAGTTCCAGGATAAAGTGGAGAACTAATAACTGGATTTGCAGAAGAATAGAAATCCTTCCTGAGAAAATATCAGGGCACAAAAAAGTGACCACAAGTCTCCTTACATCAAACTACCTTGGAAAAACTGAAAAATGACACACCCCAAGATCTAGCTTTCAAAACAGTAACATATAAAATATAAAAGCTTTACATTGTACCCTTTCCAATGCAAGAAGGGACCTCAACTTGAACATAAAGTTAAAAGTCAAGAAAGAGGTTATAAAAGGAGCAAACAACAAAAATAAAAAGTAATCTGGCTATGGAAATTTACAATAGTATCAGGAAAAATTAAAACACAAATTCAGATTAAGACAACAAAATCAAAAGAATTACACCCACGGTCTCAAAATAATGTGAATTAATCTCAAGCCCAAAGAAATTCCTGGCAAAAGAAAATAAAAGATTTTAAAGATGAAATAAGAGAGGTGAAAAGAAAAAAAATGATATAAACAATGAAAGTGATCCAAAAAATTATTTTAAAAATAGTTAATTGCTTAATAAAAATGATTAAAAAATTACTGAAGGAAATTAAATTTAAAAAAAAAAAAGTTCTGGGGATAGAGCCAAAATGGTAAAGTCAGGAAGCTGCTCTAGCTCTCCCAGTTTCCCTTGAAAACCACATGAAACTAAGCTCAAGGTAGACTGAATAAAACTTCATGAAAGATCAGTTTTACTTGGGCGAAAATAGTGTTCAGCCCAGGTCACATAGACTCTGGGAAAGCCTTGACAGGTTTTAACTACAGCAAAACAATTAAGACCCTCAGTCCTAGCTCAGTAGAGAAGCAAATCAGTGGGGAAGCTTCCAGGCCCATCTTAAAAGGCAAACTTTGACTTGGAAAATAGTTGCAGAAGAGAAAACTTAAAAATTATTGGCCTATCTGAAGGCCATGACCAAAAATAGAACTTGGATAGCATTTTTACAATAGTTAAGGAAAACTGCCTCAATATTCTAGAAATAACAGGGGAAATACTTATTGAAAGAATTAAACCTCTGGAATGAAATCCCACAAGGAAAACCCAAAGGAAAATTGCTGTAAAACTCCAAAACTATAAATTCAAGAAAAAAAGTGCTGCAAGATGCCAGACAAAAAAACAAATATAAAGGAACAACATTCAGGATTACCCAGGATCTGGCAGCTTCTACAATAAAGGAGTGGGAGGGCCTGGAACACCATGTTTCCAAGAATTAACTATCCAGCAAGATTCAGAATCATTTTTCAGGGGAGGAAATGGAGCTTCAATGAAGTAAAAGACTTTCAATCATTTCTATTGAAAACAACAACAACAACAACACAGAACTAAATCAAAAACTTAATCTACAAACCCAGAATGCAAGAGAACCATAAAAAGGCAAACAGGGGGAAAATATATATTTAAAGGTTAAACTGTTTACATCCCTAGATGGGAAAACAATATCTGTAACACTTGTATCTGTCACTAGGTCAGATAGAGTGGGGACACTAGAAGAACTGAGGGTGTAGTTGTGATTGGATTCTCATGTGATGACATAAAAAAAAGACATTAAATGGTGCAAAAAGGTCTGCACTGGGAAAGGAGGAAATGTGAAGTATAATGGGATAAATTGTTCATGTGTATAGGTGCAAAAGACCTATTACAAACTAGGGAAATAAGGGAGATGAGCATTGTCTGAAGCTTGATCTCATCAGTTTTGGCTTTAAGAGGGAATATCTAAATCATTCTTTTGGGTATGGAAATTTATTTAACCCTAAAAAAAAGTGAGAGGAGAAGGAGGAAAAGAAAAAGGGAGGGACATGATAAAAGGGAGTACAGAAATATTAGGGGAAAAGGTAAGAGAAGAGAAGGGTTGATACAAGATAAGGCAATTTGTAAAGATCCATGCTGAGGAACTACCCATACATGTCATGCAAATAAAAAGCTTTAATAAAAAAAAATAATAAAATAAAGAAAATAAGGCAATGAGAAGAATGGGTTAAAAAACACAACTAAAGATAGGGTAGAAAGAGAGAGAAAAATCTATATACAGGGGAGAAAATTGGATGGAGGGAAATATAGAACCTGTAATCATAACTCTCAATGTGAATGGGATGAACTCTTCCATAACATGGAAGTGAATAGCAGAGGGGATTAAAAATAGAATGTGGTTTATAAGAAAATCATTTGACACAGAGAGACACATTCAGAGTAAAACAAAATGCTGGAAAAGAATTTATTATCTTTATGAAATAAAAAAGCAAGGTAGCAAAGATAAAGGAAAAGTAAAAATATATCTTACTGAAAGAGCTAAGAAGGAAAAGCACATCTTGATAAAGGACACTATAAATAACAGAGTAGTAAGGATACTAAATGTGTAGGCACCAAGTAATAGAGCAGAAAAATTCCTAGAGAAGATTTTAAGCTAGTTACAGGAAGAAATAGACAACTAGAAAAAAATAATAACAAAACAAACATATGGAAGAACAAAAGATAAAGAATATCAATGAAATTAATGAAAAAAAATACAAAGGATTATGGCTTAGCAGTACCAAACCTAAAAGTATATTATAAAGCAGCAGTCATCAAAACCATTTGGTGCTGGCTAAGAAATAGAGTGATAGATCAGTAGAATTTTAGGTACACATGACAGAATAATAAATGCCTATAGCAATCTCATATTTGATAAAATCCCAAAACCAGTTTCTGTAATAAGAATGCAGTATTTGACAAAAATTTCTGGGAAAACTGGAAAATACTATGTCAGAAACAGACATAGAACTACATCTCACACTCCTACCAAAACAAGGTCAAAATGAATACATGATTTGGGCATAAGGGAGGATACCATAAACAAATTAGGAGAAAAAGGGAAAATTTATCTATCAGAACACTGGATAAGGGACAAATTTATGACCAAACAAGAATTTAAGAACATTTTGAAAGGCAAAATGGACAACTTTGATAACATCAAATTGAAAAGGTTTTGCACAAACAAAATGTACAGAAACAAGATTAAAAGTATAGTACAAAACTGGGAAAAATCTTTTCAGCCAGTGTTTTTAATAAAGGTCTCATTTATAAAATATATAAACAATTGTGTCAATTTATAAGAATACAAATTCATTACTAAATCTTTCCTTAATTGTTAAATGGAAAAAGGATATGAACAGACAATTTTCAGATGAAGAAATTGAAACTATTTCTAGTAATATGAAAAGGTGCTCTAAATAACTATTGATCAGAGAAATGCAAAGACAACTCTGAGTTATCACTTCACACCTCTGAAAATGGCTAAGATGATAGAAAAAGATAATGATAAATGTTGGAGGGAATTGGGAAAACTGGGACACTAATGTGTATTTCAGAAAGGATCCAACTTTTCTGAAGAGCAATCTGGAAATAGGGGTTAAATGCTATAAAACTGTATACCCTTTGACCCATCAGTGCCATTACTGGATCTATATTACAAGACAATCATAAAGGAGGGAAAAGGACCTACATGTACAAAAACTGTTTGTAGCATTTCTATTTATGGTAGCAAAGAATTGGAGAAGGAGTGGAGGCCCATCAGTTGGGAATGGTTGAACAAGCTGCGGTAAATGAAGAGAATAGAATATTATTATTCTATGAAAAATGATGAACAAGCTAATTATTAGGAAGCTCTGGAAAGATTTATATGAACTGATGCTGAGCAAAACAAGCAGGACCAAAAATACATTGTTCACAATAACATGTGTAATGTTGTAATTGTGCAATGTGGAATGTGTAATGATCAACTATGAAAGACTTGGTTCTCAGTAGTTTGATGATACAAAGCAATCCTAATAGGCTTTGGAAAGAAAATGCCACTTGCATCCAAGAAAAAGAACAGAGGAAACTGAATGTAAATGAATACATGCTTTGTTCACTTCTTTTTTTTTTATTTCTCCCATGATTTTTCCTTTTGCTCTGTTTTTTCTCTCCCAAAATGACATAAAAATGTGTATTAAAAATAAATAAAATTACTGCAATAAAAATAGATTAAATTTAAGATGTATATGAATCAGATGAAGAGCTGAAGTTTCCTTTAAAAGCAGTATTGGCTAAATATAAAAAAAATAAGTGTGGAAATTCACTGAAAAAAACAATTCTGGGGCAGCTGGTGATGTAATAGATAAAGCACCAGCTCTGAAGTCAGGGGAAACTGAGTTCAAATCTGTCCTCAGACACTTAATATTTCCTAGCTGTGTGACCCTGGTCAAGTCACTTAATTCCAATTTCCTCAGCAAAAAAAAAAATCCTTAAAAATTAGTATTAAGCAACTGGAAATCACTGACTCCATGAAATTTCAAGAAAAAGTTTAAAAAAAAAAGGAAAAAAATGTGAAATGTCTCTTTGGAAAAACAACTGACATGGAAATGCATACAGAATAAATAATTGGTATTAGACAACCTGAAAACCATCATCAAAAGAAGAACCTCAGCATCATATTTCAAAAAAAGTATGCAAAAAAAAACCTTCCCTGATATCCCAGAGCCAGAGGATGAA
>JAJPUD010028841.1:0-14357 GCA_023553655.1 Myrmecobius fasciatus
TGAGTCAGTTCTCTATATATTTTATAAATGAGGCCTTTATCAGAACTTTTGAAGGCAAAAATGTTTTCCCAGTTTATTGCTTCCCTTCTAATCTTGATTGCATTCATTTTGTTTGTACAAATACTTTTTTAACTTGATATAGTCAAACTTATCTATTTTGTGATTAATGATGATCTCTAGTTCTTCTTTGGTCACAAATTCCTTCCCCCTCCACAAATCTGAGAGGTAAACCATCCTACATTGTTCTAATTTCTTTATAATATCATTCTTTATGTCTAGATCATGAATCCATTTCGACCTTATATTGGTATATGATGTTAGGTGTGGACCAATGCCTGGTTTCTTCCATACTAGTTTCCAATTTATCCAGCAGTTTTTGCCAAATAATGAGTTTTTATGCCAAAAGGTGGAGTCTTTGGGTTTATCAAACATTAACTTATTGTAGTCATTGACTATTTTGTCCTGTGAACCTAACCTATTCTACTGATCAACTACTCTGTTTCTTAGCCAGTACCAAATGGTTTTGATGACCACTGCTTTATAATATAGTTTTAGATCTGGTGTAGGTAGGCCACCCTCATTTATTTTTTTTTTCCATTAATTCCCTTGAAATTCTTGACGTTTTGTTTTTCCGGATGTATTTTGTTATTTTTTCTAGGTCAGTTAAATATTTTCTTGGGAGTTTGATTGATATAGCACTAAATAAATAGATTAGTTTAGGTAGTGTTGTTATCTTTATTATATTCACTCAACCTATCCAAGAACACTTGATATTTTTCAAATTGCTTAGATCTGACTTTATTTGTTTGGAGAGTGTTTTCTAGTTTTGCTCATATAAATCCTGACTTTCCCTTGGTAGGTATATTCCTAAATATTTTATATTATCGACAGCTATTTTAAATGGAATTTCTCTTTGTATCTATTGCTGTTGGATTTTGTTAGTGATGTATTAAAAATGCTGATGATTTATGTGGATGAGTACTATATTTAAAAAAAACATTTTTTTTCTGAATGTATGGAGATTATCGTATGATTTCTATTAGTTTTCTTATTGGTGCAGTCAATTATGCAAATAGTTTTCCTCTTATTGAACTGGACTTAACTTCCTGGCATAAAAGCCAACCAGTCATAGTTTATTAACCTGGTGAAAAAATTGCTGTAATCTTTTTGCTAATATTATTTAATGCATTTGCATTAATATTCATTAAGGAAATTAGTCTATAATTTCCTTTTTTTAATTTGGGCTTTTTGTAGTTTAGGTATCATTTGTGTCATAAATTTAATTTGTCAGGATTTGTTCTCCCCTATTTTTCCAAATAGTTTATATAGTATCAGAAGTAATTGTTCTTTCAATGTTTGATAGAATTCACATGCAAATCCTTGTGGTCCTGGATATTTTTTTTTCTTATGGAGTTCATTGATGATTTGTTCAATTTCTTTTTTTTCCTAAAATAAGGATATTTAAGTTTTTTATTTCCTCTTTTGTTAATCTAAAAAATTATACTTTAGTAAATATTAATCCATTTTAATCAGATTGTTACATTACTTAGCATACAAATGGACAAAATAGCTCCAAATTATAGCTTTAATGTCTTCTTCATTGGTAGTACATGCAACCTTTGCATATTTGATACTGGTAATTTGTTTTTCTTCATTCTGTTTTTTAATAAAATAAAGCAAAGTCTTATCTATTTTGTTGCATTTTTCACAAAAACAACTTAGTTCTATTTATTATTTTAAAAGTGTTTTTTTCAATTTTATTAATCTTTCATTTGATCTTCAGAATTTCTATTTTGGTATTTAATTGGGGAGTTAATTTGGTCTTTTTTCAATCTTTTTAAATTATTTACTTATTGATTTCCTCTTTCTCTATTTTATTCATGTAATCATTTCTACATAAGAAATTTCTTCTAAGAACTACTTTGGCTGTATCCCATAGGTTTTGGTATGTTGTCTCATTATTGTCATTCTCTTGGATGAAAGTATCAATTGTTTCTATGACCTTTTTGTTTGACCCACTCATTGTTTAGGATTATATTATTTAATTTCCAATTAGTTTTTTAATCTATTTTCCCTGCCCTTTTATTACATGAAAAAATTTATTATATCATTATCTGAAAAGGATGCATTGACTGTTTTATTTTCTGCATTTGATCATGAGGTTTTTAATACACTAATGTGTTCAATTTTTGTGTAAGTACCATGTACTGTTTAAAAATTCATACTTTTCTATAAACATTCAATTTTCTCCAAAATTCCATCATATTCAAGTTTTCTAAAATTCTATTACTCTCCTTAAATTGCTTTCTGTTTATTTGTTGTTAAAATTATTTCTGAGAAAGAAAGGTGGATCCAAAATCAGGATGACACAAAATTTAGCAAGTTCTAAATTATAGGACTAGAGATCTTGCAATATGATAATTCAGATATCTATGGAGCTAAGATTGCAACCAAAAATCACTTACTCAGCAAACCTGAATATAATCATTTAGAGAAAAAGTTGGTCATTCAATGAAATAAAGGTTTTTCAAATATTTGTAATAAGAATACTAGAGATGAATGGAAAATTTGATTTTCAAATACAGGACTCTGGAGACACATAATGAGAAGCATAATCAAGAAAGTGATATCATAAGGTACTTAGTAAAGTATATCTGTTACATTCCTCCATGGAAGGATAATGCTTTTAACACATTAGAACTTTCTCATTATTATGGTGGCTAAAAGGAGAATATATAGGCAGAGGGCACAGATGTGAGTTGAAAATGAAGAAATAATATTTTTTTTAAAAAGCAACAATGAAATTAATGAACGAAAGGGTAATATATTGGGAGAAAGGAAAAGGGTGAAATGAAATGATGCAAATTATCTGCCACAAAAAAAAAGAAGCAAGAAAAAGAATACAGTGAATGAGAAGAAAGAGAGGAAAAGGAAAGTGAGTGAACCTTACTTTCATCAGGATTGGCTCAAAGAGAAAATGATATGCATACTCAGTAGAGGGACAGAAATCTATCTTACCTTGCAGTAAAATAGGAGGAGAGTGGGGTATGGGAATGGGGGTAGGATGATAAAAGAGAAGGTATATTGGAGGAAAGAGTGGTCTATAGCAAAATTCTTTTGAGGAGGGATAGGGTAAAAGGAGAGAAAGAGAATAAAGGAGGAATGCAGTTAGCAATAGTACTCATAAAACAGTTTTGAAGCAAGTTTTTCTCTTATCAGCTTATCAGGCTTCATTTCTTGAACATAGAGAGAACAGAGTCAAATTTATAAAAAGTAAGAGCCATGCCCCAATTGATAAATTATCAAAAGGTATGATCTGTGTATAAGGGCTACAAATTCTTCGATTCCTTTAATCTAACAACATTACTAGACATGAATACCAAAAGAGATTGAGAAAAAAATGGAAAATGATCTATATGTATAAAATTATTCATAGCAGCTCTCTTCATGGGACAAAAATTATGAAAAGTAAAGAAATGTCTATCATTTGGGAAATGGCTCAATAAGCCATGGTATGTGTGTATGTACTTACGAAGGAACATTATTGTTCTCTGGAAAATAATGAGGAAGATGCTCTCAGAAAAACAAAACAAAACAAAACAAAAACCAAAACAGTGCTTCATAAAGAAAGTGAAATGTATTTATACAAAGTAATATAAATATTCTGAGATGACCAGCTGTAAAGGACTTTTCTGTTCTCAGTAGTATAATCATCCATGATTTCCCTGAAAGTTTTATGTTGGAAAAAACTTATTTATCCCCAGACAAGAAATTTTGTCTGAATACAGATTGAAGCATTCTCTTTCTCCCTCTATCTCGCTCTTTCTTTTTAACTTAATTCGTTTGGAGGGTTTTATTTACATTAGGGTGGGAGATCTACGTTTTCTTTAACAACTTGATTTTATGGAAATATTTTGCATAACTTAACATGTGGTTTCTTAATTGTGGATGGGGAGAAGGGAGAGAACATAAAACTCCAAAAGCTTAAAAATAAATGTAAAATAAATAGCTTTTAATGTAACTGAAGAAAAATATAAAATAAAATAAAACATCATATCAAACATCCTCTCTGTATGTATACCCTTTCTAATTGCACTAATAAAAGAAGATTGAGTTTTGATATGTCCTGTGATTAAGACCCTACCACTGGCTTTCCTGGGCACCATCCAAGCTGAGCTGCACACTTCCTTCACCCCAGTGAGACTGATCCTCACTGAAGTCCTTCCAACCTCTATTGAATTGGAAAATTATTTCATTCCATCTTTCATAGGTTCTGTCACTCCACATTCTGTGCAGAAGTTTGGTTTCATATTGTTTTTGCGGGAAACTGAAATAACTTAAGAAATTTCCTAGCTTCCCTCCACCATTTTGACCCTACAACCCATCAGCTCTCTCTTTCTTACTTCCTAAGTTATTTTGACCTAGAAAAAAATGTCTCAACTTGGTCTTTTGTTGGCTCTTCCATCCCAGAATTTGTTTTGAAGCCTTATTTTAAAGTAATTTAGAGAGAAATATTGGGAGAATATGACTGATTGCTTCTAATTTATCATCTTGTCTTTGCCCCATCTCATTTGTTCTTAAATTAAAAAGAAAAGAAACTAGTAATAGCAAAAATAAAGGAGGAAATGAGTAATAGTATATATTAGAAAGATTATGACTTCTGAATTTATGATATGTTTCTAATTTGCAATTTTAAACAGTACTCCTATAAATATTTTATGTATATGGATCTTTTCTTGCTGTCCTTAACCACTTTATAATGTATCTCAAACGCAAGTAGTTATTAAGCACTTACCATGCTAAATGTTAAGAATAAATAAAAAGAAAGAAAAAAATAATTTTCCTTGAGGAAAACTATACTCTGAGAGAGCAAATAACATGTAAATGAATAGGTACATTCAAAATATATATTTTTCAAAGTAAATTCAGATTATTAAATTTTTTTAGGTTTCCTTATATATTCCAATCATTTGCCAGGAGAATTGGACTAATCTGTGTAACCATCAATAAAAATATAAAGTGCCTACATTTGTACTCCTCCCTGCAAACCTGAATTTTCCTATGTATTCTAATTTTTGTTAATTTAATAGAATTGACATGATGATTTACATTGGTTTTAAGTTTTCATTTTTTTCTCTGATTATGAGTGATTTTGAATATGATAGCATCTTTTGGGAGTTAATTTGTCTAGAGAAGAAATACTCAAATTAACTCATCAGTGTAGAGAGGAAAGTTGATGTTTCGAGGAGAAGACTAATATGCATAATTTATTCTTTGAGGCTTTTCTATAAAGATAACAGCATTATAACTTGAAGAAAAGAATAATGAGTAAGGATTCTCTTTTACAGTGAAGAGTTGAAATTTGTTATGGGAAGCCCATTTTTAGGCCTCTGAACTTTTGTGACTTTCAACACACTGTATTAGAAGCCTATTTAGTAGAACCTTTGCTGATAGAGTAGTTCAATTTCATGCTTAATTCTTTCCCATTACTGAAATGCAAACCTTTTGTCAGTTTCTTACAAATAAGCTCTAGCTAGACTTTGTAAAGTAAGTTCAGCACTGGCAATCAGGCATTCTTCCCATTAAATTCCTGTGGAGCACCTGTGCTGATAAATGGCTCCATTCCTCAAAAGAAGTACAATCCAGCAGGATTGATACCAATGTTTGCTGGGTTGGCAATGATCAGTTGCTCAAGAACTATAACTGGCTATGCATTCTGGTGTCAGTTATGGAGGTGAAATGAGTAGACAAGTGATAATTTGGTCAGTGGAGATATTACTTTAACCTCCAGGTTTCTAACATCAAATAATTTCTATTTTAAAAGTCAATGGCCTTTTAATTAAGTTAGCCATGACTGATATTCACACTGTGTAGTAGCTGGCATTGGTATATGCCTTTATTGGCAACATCTTCAGAAATAACAACTACTCACTGTCCCTTGGGAATAGTGGTGTAATCATTTATCTACTGTCAAAATGAAATAGCTAAAAAAAAATCTAAAACATAAAATTGATTCTAAAATTGATTCCCAAGTTCCTGTTGACGTTCTCTTTTTCTACTTAAAACAGTTCCATCACTGTTCTGTACATGTTTGACCATTAAAGCTTAAGTATGTAGTTTGGTTATCACAAAAACTACTTAGTATTATATAGGTAAGGATTTCTGATGAACTTTGATGTCAAGAAAAAAGTCATCCCTCATACTTTGATATCTGACAAATGTCTGAGAGTAGCTCAGAGGAATACTTGAATATCAAAAGGAGTAAAACCACACACAGTATCCTGTGTCCCTAGTTTATAGAATTTGAAGTAAAAATATTCAGTTTTAATTTTTAAGCCTTAACAGATTAACCACTGCCAAGGGATGCTATTTTCAGGGAAAGATTAATTTTGTAGGTGACATATATCTATTCAGAAATCAGTCTAGCTGAATAAAATCAACAAAGGGTTCAAAGCATGTGTATCTAAAGAAGCTCTGGGAAAATGCATGATAATGGTGCCATAGGGAAATTAGTACTCTAATCATGATATTCCCCCTATAAAGAAGATGGACAAAGTGAATCAAGAATGCTTTTTTTCTATTAATCAAATGAGAAAACATTCTTGATACTCTTTAGGTTTTCTAGTGTTTAGATACTGATAAAACTTTTATAGGTGGCTAAGCAACTGTGAACATTACTTCTTTCATTGAGCAAATTAGTGGGATCACAGTAAACATGCACAATGATAGATATGTAGCAATATGGCTTCCCAGATTATTTAATGTAAAATAATTGGCAGAGAAGTAACTATATGACAGTGTTCTACTAACTGCTTGGCTTCTACTGGTTGCTAATTCACAATGCCAAGTACCATATAAGAACTTAAGAGACAACTCTAATGGACTAAAAGGTTTTAGCTATATATTAAACTTTCAAAAGGAAACATTAAATGCCCTAGTTAAGTTTTTTTTTCCTCTTCACCAGTTACATTATCACCTACTAACTTGAATATTATGTCTTATATATGAGACATCTTTATTACTAACATTAATTATAAGTAAAGAAGAATCCTCCAAATTTCAGTGAGTTACCATAATCATAGTTGTTGAGGTAATTTTTGGTTGTTGTTATTGTTTATTGTAATTGTTCAGAAAATTCCATTTAGATTTTGGGTGTCAGAAACATAGAATAATATTACACTGGCATAGCATTTTTGCTTTTGACCCTTTTGGTTAGACATTTTGGCATCATAGGATGGATAGAGTGAAAATAGGATGGAATGAGACCTAGAAAGGTTAAGAAAATTGTCTGAGTTCATACAGTAGGGTAAATAACAGAAATGGTTCAAATTCATGTCTTCTAGCTTTAAATACAATGCCATTTTTTTTTCAATAATACATATCTTGTTTTTACTTGTACATAAATAAACTTATCTTCACTGATAAAATTTTAGATTTTTCTTATGAGGTACAATTGACTGATGCATTAGATTAGAAATCCTTTCCTTCTGTTAGAAACCCAGGATAGCTTGCTTGACAATATGTGATTTGAACAGAACTTCACAAGACATAATTACACAACTTCACTCAATAACAATATATTGGTATATTTCATATTTATCTTTTAGACCCTAATAGAATCATTCCCCCCTCTGTGATATAGGTCTTTCTGCATTTCAAAATGCATCTAGAAGCATCTCTTTTTAATGCTTTTTTTTTTCTTTTAGCATTGTCGGCTGATTTTCTTATTTTTGATTATATTCAATTCTTAAAGGAATATATTGCCTCCTCATTTCACTGATAATCTCGAGAGGTGTAATTGGTGAATCTGTTCATGACAAAGGCAAGTATTTTATTCCTTCAACATTAACACATATTTAGTGTCTGCAGAGGATTGCATTTGACCCTGGTGATGATCTATTAAAATAAAAGATTGTCAGTAACCTCATGGAGTTTAATTTATAATGGAGAAATATGACATATAGATGATAACAACACATAGCATTACTTGAGAATTCCTTTGGAAAAGAATAAAATGAAGTATAAATTAGTATCAGATATTGATGACTATCTCATCATCCAGATTTATAAAATTTATAAAATACTATTGCTAAAAACAGAACTAAGATTTTAGGACATTCCCTTTAACACATCTAGTAAATCTTTTTCTACATATCCTGTATCTTAATCAATAGGGCAATAACTTCTTCACTTATATTTGAGATTTAATTTTGAAAAAAAATAATGATAATAGGGAGATATCCTTTAGTGTAATCCATAGCAGTCATATTATTGTAGTGATATTTTTGCATTCAATTATTTAATGTTATCATACATTAAATAAAGTTACTTCTTTTAAATATTATTTTATGCTTCTATGCCATTCATTTCAATCTAGATTATTAATAATCAGAAAGACTGAAATGTGATATTAGCTGTGGAAAAAACTCCTGGTTTGGAAACACCATCGAATAATGCAATTTGATATATATTTATTATTGAATTGCATTTTATCATTGAATTTCAGTAGTGAATACAGATTGACAACTCATCTAAAACTGACAGTTTCTGAGAATTATTTGGGTAGTTATGATTTGTCTATGCTCACGTAGCTAGTGTGTGTCTAAGAAAATTTTCCCAATGCCAAGACCTGTCATCATATTCATGGTAAAAATGATAGTATAACTGTCATTTTAACAACTAGAACATCATATTAGCAGTGTGTCTAAATAGCCTGAATGAAACACACAATAGAATAATTATTTGATAAGACTAACAAAGATAGATAATAAACTGTTTTTTTTTAGATTACATAGATTATAATAACATTCTCATTTAGGGTAAAATCCCATTGGACCTGTAAATGCCAAGAAAGAGTTGTCCTAAAATATGTATGTTTTAATTCTGATCTTTTAAAAATAACATATTATTCAACATATCTGATTTTCAGAAGTGTCATCAAAATCAATATAAGAAAAGTAAAGTGGTAGATATATTTATATCTGCATATAATGTCTATTTAATCTATAACACCTTTAAATATGGATAATGTTGGAATTTTTTTTCTTTCCCTGACAAGTAACTTAGTTGAAATATAGAAAACAGCAAATAAGCTAATAGTTGATTGGGGTTCTGACATGGGATAAATGCAAAAGACTTTCAAAAATGAAAAAAGTTTTGTTTTTTGTTTTTGTTTTTGTTTTTTTTAATTTGGCCTTTTTTACATTATGTGAGAAAATGTTGTTGTTCCCTGTAGCACAGAATGATAGTAGAGTTAAAAAATGAATTAATTTGATAAGGTTATTTATAATTAGAGAGAGTTGACTAAAATCTCTTGCTTTGCTAAGCAAAGAGGATTTGAAATCCACTTTTCTGGTTGCAACAAGGAGTTTTGCTTCCCACAAGGGAAAAGTGATTACATAATGTTAGCTTCTTACCCTTTTTCTACCTCCCTCTCTGGTTTCTCTCAGTAGTCTGTTAAGATAGACTGAATTCAACCATGATTAGCCTTCAGCCATGGGAAGCTTAAAAAGTATTACCAAATAAATATTTATTAAATCGCACATTCAGAAAAATGTAGAAGAAAATTGGCTTGAGTTGGATGATGAAAAATCCCATTTTCCCCATGAAGAAAAAGGGGGGAAAGATTGTTTTTAGTATTCAGGCAGCAGAGCTACCAACCAGAAAAATTCTGTTCAGAAGAGTTCCTTCTTAGCTACTAATGTGAGTTTCAATTATGGGAAAAGAAAATAAAAGTTTAGCTATTTTTGATACGTTTAATAACCTTCACTGGATCAAACAGATTAAATTTTGTCTCCAATAAGTCCTGAAGATGCAATTTTTATGTATATTCTGATAATTGCTTCTTATTCTTACTATTTATTCTTCTGGGTCACATTAGTATATCAAATCCATACTTGATTCCAGATATTTTACCTAGTTTATAACTATTGTCAATATCAGATTGTCAAATATTGTCAATATATCAGAGGAAAGTGAAAGACTCTAAAAATACATATTATTCCTGGTACTTGGAATTTAGGAACTGACTACTATCTATCAACTGTCAGCAATTATTTTGTAATGAAGTATTATTCATAATTTCTTTTATTAGGTTAGGGAACTGGAGAAGGGGAATGAGTGATTCAAATGATTCAGAAGTCATCAGTCTCCCCTCCAAAAAAGTATAATTAAGGAAATTTTTCTGCTTAATTATTTTTGTTAGATGTATCAGATATTTGTTCAATTATCTAATTCACTAGGGTATTTATATGTACTGTCTAATAAAGGAGGAAACAGTTTTTGTATCAAAAATTGCATAACTATTTGACCTATATATGAAATTGTTTGTAGTCTAGGATCTTTGCCAGAAGTCCATGATAGAGTTGCTAAGCACTAGAATATTTATTATATTTCTGCAAACATAATCCCTCTTAAAGAATCTCAAAGTATTTCCAAATTTTCAATATTAAAGATATATAATGGCAAAGCAACAACAGTAATAATAATAATGGTACCATTAATTTAAAATAATATAATATATTTAAAATTATTTTTAAACCTTTACTGACTTGATCACAACCATCATCAATATTATTATAATTATCAATAACATTTCAGTCATATTTCAGAGTTTGCAAATGACTACAAAAATCATCTCAATTGATCCTCAAAAGCTTCCTACTAGGTAAGTACTTCTAACATCTTAGCTTTACAGATGAGGAAATACTGAAGTGGATTGAAATTAAGTGACTTGTCTAGCATCACCTTGAATGGCAATGTTCCCTAACCCTTAAGTCCAGTAGACTATTAACAGTGTCAACTAATTGCCTAACCAATAGTGCCTATTTCATATTCCATCTTATTCATGATTGCATTTTTAAGGGAGAGGTAAGAAGCATCATTTTTCATTTAGTGAATATCTATCCAAATGTGGAGCAGAATACATATTTTTTTTCTTCTGCTGTACCATACTTCATAGCTATTTCCCAAGAATCAAATGGTTTTAGATTTTCTATTCTTTTCTGCACTCATTTTTTTGCAAGTCGGTTAGTACAAAAGATGGAAGAAAGTGTGCCATAGTGAGTTGGCTCCACAAGGTCCATTTTGAAATGAATGAAATGCCCCAGAAAGATGCTATATGTATATTAAAGTGCTTGCTCCTAGGAGAACTTTTGTTTGTGGTCCCAGAGTCCACTTTAGAATCATTTAATTAGTTTCAGAATTAGCAACAGGAATGCTAGCATCTTATTAGCTGTGCCTTCCTAAAGGCAATAGGGAAATTACACAATGAAAAGTTGTGTCCTGATACAAGGAAATATTAGGAGGTTATAAATTGCCTTATTTAAAAAAAGCCAAAAATTTAGACTTTAATAAAAAGGTCAATTCAAAGATGGCTCCAGAGTTCTCAGATATTGTCAGTTTTATCATTAAAATAGCCCAAACTCTCTGACTATGTTAAGGTAAAGTGAGCATATGAATAGAGATAAAGTAGACCTAAAAAAAGCTTAGATGAGAAAACACTATTAGAAAATACAAGAACATTAAATAATAGAATGCAAGAAGAAGAAAAAAAGACAGTCAAATGAAGTTATCATCTCACACTGTCTAGATCTAACCAAAAACACACAGAGATCAACATAGGTACCTATAAGCAGAAATTGTACATGCATAAAAGAACTATCTATATCATAAAACCTTGACCTTTCTGGAAGACAGAGTCAAAATCATAAAAAGGGTAAGTAGATCAAGGATTATTCTTAGGACTCCAAAATCTAATGGATTTATGTTTTTTTTTTTCTCTGTTACTTCAATGGAATATAGGTTATCATCTGCAACAACTTATCACTGGCAAATCTTTTTACTTTTGCCCTTAACATCCACAGAAGTACAGTCTGTAATTATGAGGAATTGTGGAGAAATTCAAAAAATTACAACCCCCAAAGTGATAGTGTGAATTACTCAGATTTATCCTCTATGCAACTACAATCTCTCCTTTATTTCCTTAACTATTTTTATTTTGTTTTTGTCACATAAACAAAAAAGTTCTACTTATAATTTTTTTTTGGTTCAGCCCAGTGCTCTTTCTATGGTTTCTAAATTCGCTATACATTCCACAATTAATCTGATACAGTTTGTAATCTGTAAGGCACTAGAATTGGAGTTCAAAAGATAAAAATATATTCCAACAGAGTAACATTTTTGATGCTCAATATTCTCATCTATAAAGAGCTCAGCTTTCAATAAGTCTCTAGCATCCCTTTCTTTTCAGAATATATGGTTCAGTGATGTTATAAGTATTTTGGGTTTTAATCTGTTTAGATAATGAAGGTGATGATGATAATGATATCAATGTAATATAATCAAAATTATCTATTTTGTGGTCAATAATGATTTCCAGGTTCTAAGAGAAAATATCAGACATATTTGGTATCCCAAAGAAACTTGTCTCACCTTATAAAGAAGTACGAGGGAAAGGGGGGAAAGTAAGGGAAAGCCTAATAGAAGGGAAAACAGGGGAAATATGTAAAAAGGGGAGGGGCTCTAAAGGGGAAGGGCTGGTTGAGGGAAGTGTTCATTAAATGCAAAACACTGGGGAGAAGGGAAGGGAGGTAGGAAAGAGAAAAGCATAGGCTAGGGTCAATAAGATGGCAGGAAATACAGAATTAGTTATTTTAACTATGAATGTAAATGGGATGAACTCTCCCATAAAGTGGAAGCAGATACCAGACTAGATTAAAAGCTAGAATCCAACAATATGTTGTTTACAAGAAACACATTTAAAGCATAATGATACATACAGAGTGAAGGTAAAGGGCTGGAACAGAATCCATCATGCAAGTGAACAAAAAAAAAAAAAAGCAGAAATAGCAATCCTGACCTCAGATCAAGTAAAAACAAAGATAGATCTAATTATAAGAGAGAAGGAAGGAAACTATATCTTATTAAAGGGTTCCATAGATAATTAAGCAATACTAAACATATATACAGCAAGTGGTATAGCATCTGAATTCCTAGAGGAAAAGTTGAGAGATGCAAAAAGAAATAGACAGCAAAACTATATATTAGGGGATCTCAACTTTGCTCTCTCAGAATTAGATAACTCAAAGCATAAAATAAATAAGAAAAAAGTTCAGGAGGTAAACAAAATGTTAGAAAAGTTGGGTATGATAGATCTTTGGAGAAAATTGAATGGAGACAGAAAGATTTTTTTTTTCTCAGTGGTTCATAGAACTTATAAAAAATGACCATATGTTAGGGCATTTAAAAGCTCAAAATCAAAGGCAAAAAGGCAGAAAATGTAAATGCATTTTTTTCAGATCATGGTGCAATAAAAATCACATGCAATGTAAGGCCAGGAGAAAATTTACCAAAAGTTAATTGGAAATTAATAATCTAATGTTAAGAATGGATAGGTGAAACAGCAACTTAAAGACACAATTACAAATTTCAGTCAAGAGAATGACAATAATGAAACAACACACCATAATTTGTGGGATGCAATCAAAGCGGAAATAAGGGAAAATTTAAATATGCTTACTTGCATAAAATAGAGAAAGAAAAAATCAATGAATTGTGCTTGCAACTAAAAATGCTAGAAAAAGAACAAATTAAAAAACCCCAATCAAATACCAAATTTGAAATCCTAAAAATAAAAGGAGATTAATAAAATTGAAAATTAAAAAACTATTGAATTAATAAATAAAACTAAAAGTTAGTTTTATGAAAAAACCAACAAAATAGATAATCCTCTAGGTAATTTGATTAGAAAAAGTAAAGAGGAAAATCAAATTATTTGTCTCAAAAATGAAAAGGGAGAACTTTCCACCAGTGAAGAAGAAATTGGAGCAATAACTAGGAGTTATTTTGCCCAACATTATGCCAATAAATTTGATAACATAAGTGAAATGGAAGAATACTTAAAAAATATAGATTGCCCAGATTAACAGAAGAAGAAATAAATTACTTAAATAGCCCCATTTTAGAAAAATAAATAAAAGTATCTATTAATCAAATGTCTAAGAAAAAATCTCCAGGACAAGATGATTTACATGTGAATTCTAACAAACATTTTAAGAACAATTAACTCCAATACTATATAAACTATTTTTAAAAGAGGTAAAAAAAAAGAATCCTAACAAATTCCTTTTATGACACATACATGGTACTGATACCTAAACCAGGTAGAGACAAAAACAGAGAAAGATAATTATAGACCAATCTCCTTAAGGAAAACTGATGCAAAAATCTTTAAAAAAAATATGAGCAAAGATATTACAGAAAATCATCAGGATTACACAACATGACCAACTCAGAATTATATCAGAAATGCAGGGATGGTTCAATATTAGAAAAATTATTAGCATAATTGACTATAT
>JAJPUD010028842.1:0-10257 GCA_023553655.1 Myrmecobius fasciatus
GCTGTCTATTTCTTCTTGCATCTCTCTGAACCTTTCCTCTAGGAATTTCCATGCTATACCACTTGGTGCATATATGTTTAGTATTGATATTGCTTCATCATCTATGGTACCCTTTAGGAAGATATAATTTCCTTCTTTGTCTCTTTTAATGAAGTCTATCTTTGCTTTTACTTGGTCTGAGATCAGGATTGCTACCCCTGCTTTTTTTTGTTCACCTGAAGCATAATAGATTCTGCTCCAGCCTTTTACCTTCACCCTGTATGTATCTCTATGTTTTAGATGTGTTTCTTGTATACAACATATTGTTGGATTCTGGTTTTTAATCCACTCTGCTATCTGCTTCTGCTTTAAGGGAGAGTTCATTCCATTCACATTCACAGTTAAAATAACTAATTCTGTATTTCCTGCCATCTTATTTACTCTAGCTTATGCTTTTCTCTTTCTTATCCCCTTTCCCTTCTCCCTACTATTTTTGCTTTTGAAAACCACTTCTCTCAAACAATCCTTCCCCTTTAGAGCCCCACCCACCCCCTTTTTCCCCCCTTTCCCTCCAGCTTCCTTATAAGTGCGTCTATTATTCCCTCTGAGCCAAATCTGATGAGATGGAGATTAACCCAATTCTCATTCCCCTCCCTTTTCTCCCCTCAATCATTATAGGTTTTCTTTGCCTCTACATGTGATGTAATTTCCCTTATTTTACCTCCTTTTCCTCTTCTTCCAGTGTTATCCCTTTTCTACCTCTAATTTCTTTTTCAATTTATCATATCATAATAATCATAAAATCACAATAAACATATAATAATAATCATAAAATCACAGTAAGCATATAATAATCATAAAATCACAGTAATCATATCATAATCATAATGTAATAATAGATTCATAAAATCAACCCTCATTCTATAAGTATCTATAACATAAATATAGTTCTCAAGAGTTATTTTTTCTTGTTACCTTTTTATGTTTCTCTTGTGTTCTGTGTTTGTAGATCAAATTTTTTGTTTAGTTCTGGTCTTTTCATTAGAAATAGGTGAAATTCTCCTATATCATTGAATGACCATCTTCTTCCCTGGAAGATAATGCTCATTCTAGCTGGGTAACTTATTCTTGGCTGTAATCCAAGTTCCTTTGCCCTTCGGAATATCTCATTCCAGGCCCTTCGATCCTTCAAAGTAGAAGCTGCTAGGTCCTGTGTGATCCTAATTGTAGCTCCCCGATATTTAAATTGTTTCTTTCTGGCAGAATTGTCTCATATTTATAAGAATTCAAGCCACTCTCCAATAGATAAATGCTCAAAGGATATGAACAGACAATTTTGAGTTGATGAAATTAAAACTATTTCTAGTCATATGAAAAGGTGCTCCAAATCACTATTGATCAGAAAAATGCAAATTAAGACAACTGTGAGGTACCACTACACCCCTGTCAGATGGGCTAAAATGACAGGAAAAGATAATAACAAATGTTGGAGGGGATGTGGGAAAATTGAGAACCTGATACATTGAATTATGCTCAAAAGTTATCAAACTGTACATACCCTTTGACTCAGCAGTGTTTCTACTGGGCTTACATACCAAAGAGATCTTAAAGGAAGGAAAGGGACCCACATGTGCAAAAATGTTTGTGGCAGCCCTTTTTGTGGTGGCTAGAAACTGGAAACTGAATGGATGCCTATCAATTGGAGAATGACTAAATAAATTATGGTATATGAATGTCATGGAATATTATTGTTCTATAAGAAACGGCCAGCAGGATGATTTCAGAGAGGCCTGGAGAGACTTGCATGAACTGATGCTGAGTAAAATGAGCAGAACCAGGTGATCATTATACACAATAACAACTAGACTATATGATGATCAATTCTGATGGACATGGCTCTCTTCAACAATGAAATGTTTCAAACTGTTTCCAATTGGTCAGTGAAGAAAGGCATATACACCCAGAGAGAGGGATATGAAATGTGGACCACAACATAACATTTTCATGCTCTCTATTGGTGTTTGCTTGCATTATGTTTCCCTTCTCAGATTTTTTTTTCTTGTAGATCTGACTTTTCTTGCACAGCAAGATAACAGTAAAAATATGTATACACATATTTGATTTGTCAAGTATTTTAACATAATTAGCATGGAGTAGACTTCCTGCCATCTAGGGAAGGGATGGGGACTAGGGAGGAAAATTTTATAATGGAAAACTTTGCAAGGGTCAATGTTGAAAAATTACCCATACATATGTTTTGCAAACAAAAAGCTTTAATTAAAAAAGAAAGAAATTTGGACTTAAAGCAAGGAGAGTTTAAGTGACTTTTATAGTCACATAATCAGTATGTTTCAGAATCAGTAGCTGCACCAAGGTCTTCCTGACATTAAGGCCAGTTTTTTTAATCACCGCACTATCTCATGTTGCTTCATAGTAAGTACTTAATTGAAACTTGCTTATTAATTGAAGGCATATATCAGATTATGAGTAAAGAGAAATGAATTTGTTGTAAAAAAAGAGATTGACTGTATTATAATTAATCAAATATTTATTTTGTATTTAATGGTGTCCTAGTCTATTTCTATATATCTATGCCTCTTGGCTCAGGACCATCCAGGAAGTTTATATATTTGGTTAAAATAAAAAATATTTTTGCTTTTAAGATGCTTAGACTATGAAGACAGATGAAAGACTAAAACATATATTCATAAAAATCAATATTTACTGTAATTGTAAATTAAAAGTATTAAGAAATGTTTATTTTTAGGAAGAAAATCTTTCTTGACATTCTGAACTTTGATGATTGAGATATAAATCAGCTAACAGTTTGAAAATTAGAAAGTGTTTTATGAATTTGGGTTATTTAGACATGGGCAAGGAAGAATTCCAAATCAAAAAAGTTGAATTTGGGGATGAGGTAGAGATGGAGATGATCAGAATCTCAGCCTAATTTACATAAATTATAGGCTATAGCTTCTTGGTAAAAGAAAATCCCATTAGTAGAGTAGAGTGATTTTGTGGAAAAATTTATCTTATATAATATTAGACAAAATGGTCTCTAAAAGAGAAATAGGTGACTTCTAGGATTCAGTATGGCAGACTATGGCAGACTTGAACTATCCCAAATCCACTTCAAATAACTATAAAATAATGTCTTTAAATGAAATGGAGTGATAGCACAAGCCAAAATATAGGATGATACATTTGTCCAGTCCAAGGCAACTTAGAACATTGGTGTGACAGTCTGTATCACTCACAAAAAGTGGAGCATAGTCCAATGTAAGTTGGGTCTGAACAAGCCAACATCAGGTCATGCCCCAGCAAGCCAACAGGAGGCTCCAGGTTCCAGGAAAGTTAAATGGCCAGGATTTATCTCAGTCTTGACTCAATAGCAAGGGAACAGCAAGGGCCAGTAGACCCTATGCAGGAAGTTTAGGACAATGCCCCCTCCATCTCATGAACAGAGCTCATTTTTAGTCACAAAATGGGTTGAAAATAAACCAAAAGAAAAAAAAAACCTCAAAGCCCCCAAATAATAAACTTGTCTGTAGAAAATTACCATGAAAGCCAAAAATAAAAAAAACACATTCATAAGACAATAATGTTGTCAAAACACCTACATGGTAAGCCTCAAACCAAAAAAAAAGTGAATGATCTGGCCTCAAAATAACTTCATTAAGAGGTTAAGAGGATTTTTAAAATCAAATAAGAGAGATACAGGAAAAATTGGGAAAATAAATGACCATAATGCAAGAAAATCATGGGGAAAAGATTCAACAACTAGATAAAAGAAACGCAAAAAAATGGAAGAAGATATAAAAATTCACTGAAGAAAACAACTCCTTTAAAAGTAGAATTGGTCGAATGAAAAAATAGATATAAAAGCAAGGAAATGAAAAGGGTCAACGTGCAAAAATGTAGCACCTCTTTTTGTGGTTGCAAAAAATTGGGGAATGACTCAACAAGTTGTAGTGTATTAAGGTAATGGAATATTATTGTTCTATAAAAAATGATGAACAAACTGATTATAGAAAGTCCTGGAAAGACTTACATGAACTGATGCTGAGTAAAACAAGCAGAACCAGGAATACATCAGACACAATAACAGCAAAAATGTGCAATGATCAACTATGAAAGGCTTGGGTGTTTTTTCTCTCCCATGGTTTTTCCATTTTGCTTTAATTTTTCTCTCAACTTGACTCATAAAAAATGTGTATTAAAATATTTTTTAGAAAAAATGAGGTAAGAAAAAATAATTATTAGACTATCTGAAAATCATAATTGATATATGTCAAGAAATTATCAAAGATAGCCACCCTAATATTCGAGAGAGAGAGAGAGAGAGAGAGAGAGAGAGAGAGAGAGAGAGAGAGGGTAAAATAGAAATTGAAAGAATTCACTGATCACCTCTGGAAAGAGATCCCAAAAAGAAAACTCCCAGGAAGTCATATTCTAAAACTCCTAGGTCAAAGAGAAAATATTGCAAGCAGACAAAAATGAAACAATTCAAATGGCATGGAGCCACACTCAGATAACATAAGACTTAGCAGTTTCTACATTAAAAATTGAAGAATTTGGCATATGACGTTCCAGAAGATAAACGAGTTATGATTACAACTAAGAACCACCTAACTAGCAAAACTGAGTAAAATAGATCAGAGGAGAAATGGATATTCAAGAAATAAAGCACTTTCAAGCATTTCTGATGAAAGACCAGAGACAAATAGAAAATGTGACTTTCAAATACAAGACTCAAGAGAGGAATAAAAGGTAAACAGGAAAAGAAAGTCATAAAGGACTCAATAAGATTAAACTGTTTACATTCCTTTATGGGAAGACGATACTTGTAACTCCTTAGAACATGCTTATTATTAGACAGAAGAAGCATACATAAACAGAAAGCTCAGGTGTGAGTTAAATTTAACAAAATTATATCTTTAAAGTGTGAGAAAGAGAAATAAACTGGGAGAAGGAGAAAAGGACAGATAAAATGAAGTAAATTATTTCACATAAAAGAAGCACAAAAGATCTTTCATAGTGGGGAGTGACAAAAGGAAGTAAAAGGGAGCACTTGAACCTTACTCTCATTGGGATTTTTTTAAAGAGGGAATAGCATACACACTTAGTTGGTCATAGAAATCTATCTTTACTTATAGGAAAGTAGGAGAGAAGTTAAGAGAAAGGATAGCCTATATCAGAAAAAGATTTTTTTAAAAAGCTTTTTATTTTCAAAACATGTGCATGAATAATTTTTCAATATTGATGCTTGCATAACCTTGTTTTTCAGATTTCCCCCTTCTCCTCACACCCTCCTCAGATGGCAAGCAATCCAATATATGTTATACATGTTAAAATATATGTTAAATTCAATATGTGTAAACATATTTATGCAATTCTCTTACTGCACAAGAAAAATTAGATCAAAAAGGAAAGGAAATGAGTAGAAAACAAAATGCAAGCGAACAACATCAAATAGAATGAGAATTTATGTTGTGATCCTCATTCAGTTCCCACAACCCTCTCTCTGATTGTAGATGGCTCTCTTCAACACAAGATCATTGGAAGTGGCATCAATCATCTCATTGTTGGAAAGGCACGTCCAGCAGAATTGATCGTTGTATAATATCCATGTTGCCATGTACAATGATCTCCTGGTTCTGCTCATTTCATTTCACATCAGGAATCTCTAAAATCATCCTCCTGATAGTTTCTTAGAGAACAATAATATTCCATAACATTCATATATCATAACTTATTCAGCCATTCTCCAACTGATGGGCATCCATTCAGTTTCCAGTCAGAAAAAGATTTAAAAAAGGAAAGGAAAGAAAAGGTCCAATGGTTGTATTATATATATGCATATATATTACTTTATTATATTACACATTATATATACTATATATATTTATACACATAAGATGATATATATACACATATATGTCAGCTCTTTTTGTGGAGGCAAAAATTTGGAAATTAAAGAGATGCTGATCAGTAGGGGAATGACTGAACTAGTTGTGATATGATTGTGACAGAATACTGTTTAGCTGTAAGAAATAGTAATAAGGATAGTTTCAGAAAAAAAAGGGAAGACATATGAACTGATGCAAAGTGAAGTGAGTAGAACCAGGATAACATTGTACTTAGTAAAAGCAATATTGTGAGGATGATCAACTTGTGGAGGACTTACTTGCTTTGATCAAAACAATGATTCAAAACAATTCCAATGGATCCATGATGAAAGATGCTATCTTCAGAGATAAAACTGATGAACTCTGAATTATGTATTTTATTTTTATTTATGTGTTTGTGTTTCTTTCACATCTGGCAAACATGGAAATTTTGCATGACTTCACATACAATATCAATTGTTTACCTTCTCAAAGAAGGAGAAGGTGCAGAAGGGAGAGATAATTTGGAACTCATTTTGTAAAATTAGTGTTAAAGAAAGTTATTTTACATGTAGTTGGGAAATATGAATAAATAAAAATATTTTAAAAAGCAAAATAATTCTAAAATGCTATCTCTGTCTCTTTCTCTGTGTTTCTGTCTCTGTACATACATACGCATATATATGTATATATATATATATGCGTAAAAAGTTTTAATAGTGTTTTAAAAATAGGTAGCAAAAGGTATTTAGTCTTTTTATTAAGATGTTTTTGTATTAAATTGTTTTTCATCTAACCACAACAAGAATGCTAAAGAAGATTAATAAGCACACAAATACACATGTCTATGATCCTATTAGTCATATTCTTCCTTTGTGTCCTTAAAAATACCAGCTAATTTTAGCCCTTTAAAATTTATAAAGGATATTTATCAATCCTCACAACATCCTTGATGGGTAAGAGCTATCATTGTTCTCACTTTAGCTATGAAGAAGTGGAGACAGAAGTTTGAGGAAGAGATGAAGTGTCTTAGCAAGCCCACACATTTAATAAGTGTCTAAAACAAGGTTCAAATGAAAGTCTTCCTATTTGCAAGACCAGCATTGTAAAGCATTATGCCACCCAGGTGACTTCAATAACAAAATATAACACTTGTATGTTAGTTTAAGATTTATAAACCCTTTACATATGTTATCTCATTCACTATTCATAAGAATCCTATGAGGAGATTGCTACTATTATTTGCAAATTTAGGCTTTTTGTCTTCACACTTGTAATGTTTCATTTCATGTTTCAAGTGCTTAGTCACATTTTCTCACCATGTCCATTCCATTTGTTCCAGATACAGTGCCACCATGAATTTCTCTTCTGTTTCATGCCATTCCCTTCCCTCTTTTGTTCTTATTCTTTTTGAAATTGTATTTCCCTATTTGTTTGGACTCATGCCGTAATGCTGATTAGTATAGAAGCTTTCATGTTTCTCACTTGGGCTAGCTTGCTCCTCCTATGGCAGTGTGATAGTTCACTACTCCCAGAGGCTCACTGTATTGCTACAAAACTTAAATGAGATTAATTGGCTTTAACTTCACTGCCGTTGAGAAGTTTGAGCCCAAGAAATTCATAATCCTCATCCTTCCAAAAGAAGAAACTATAGACCTATAGAGCCAAGCCAATTACCATGAATTTCTTAAATCTCTATTTTAGTGGGCCATTCATTCATTTCTAAAACTGTCTATCCTTCATTAGATCTGAAATCATACCTACTATTATCCAAGTAGTGTTTGCTTATCTTTAATTAATGAAATCTAAAACTTATAGAGGAGACTAGAAAAGGATTGAATCTGAGACATGAGTTTGGCTCAGAGCAGTTATTAGAGTTTTATGAGTAGAAAATTTAGTGAGGCTGATATCTTAGAGGAAAATGTGCTAATATCATACCCTAGAGATAAAGAATCAAGTCTCCTGAATTATTCAACCAATTAAGAAAATATGAAAATTGGAATAAAAATAATGACATTGGCATATTATAGTAGTTAAATCAGGATTAAACAAAAATTGTTTCTTTAAGACCAAAAAAAAGACAAAATGATTCTAAAATATATTTTATATAACACATACATATGTACATATATATAGAGAAAGATATAAAACACTTGTTATAACAGGTTGTAGTGGATATTTTAATGTACTTATATATTTCTATATTATCATAGTCCCCACCTAACAAGAAGAATGCCAAACACTAATGAAAATATATCAAGGGATTTGTTTTTGAATATGAGGATACCAGATAGATAGACAGACCAATCAGTCTAAACATGGAAGGGATTTCAAAGGCTCTCTAGGTGTGTATGAGTGTTTATTACATGAAGATGTTGGACTTCATGTCATACATACATATTAGTATACAAATACCTATGTGTATATATGTATGTTTAAATATATATGTATATATACATATATCTATGTATCACACACATGTATATAGCTGTATCTATCATATATGTATGTGTGTTGTTTTTTCTTCCAAAAAGTCTTTTTATATTATTATATTTGATATAATGGAATATTATGGCCCAGTTCCATTTCTCTAGAGAGACTCAGAATTTAACTGTGTTATATTGAATAAGCACTTTTATACCTTATGACTACATGGCTAATAGGAAGTGAAAAGAATAAAATAATAACAGTTCCTACAGTCTAGATACTTAAAAGGTATGAAGTGTGCATATATGTGTCTCTGAGACAGACAGAAAGATAGACAAAGACAGAGGGGAAAAAAGCAGAGAGACAGAAACAAAGAGGAGGGAGAGAGACAGAGAGAGAAAAACAGAGAGAGACAGAGAGAAACAGACAGACTGTGATGAGTGTTTATTCATCATTCCTGAATGAGTAGGAATACAAATAATAATAAAGAAATCTAAATGTCATAATAAAGTGACAGAGAGCATACTTTGGGTGTGTAGAAATAAATCCAAGAAATAAGAAGGTCTTATTGAAAATATAGCATTTGAATCTTGAAGAGTGAAGAGGATTTTCTTACATGACATGGGAAGGAAGGATATTTCAGACGGAGGAAGTTTGATAAATAGAAGTACTGAAGTGAAAACTGATAATGCTGTATCTGGAGGACATTGGATAATGAATTCAATTAGGCTGAGGTGTGGATTCTGTTTAGGGAAATAATAATGCAAAGATATAAAGATAGTACAGGTTTTTTTGAATGCAATGGGAATATTTATCTTGCCTTTCTTTTTATCCTTTTATCTTTATTGTTTTATTTTTACCTATGACATGATTTCCACATATGAGTATGTCTCTTAACAAACAAAAATATTCCAGCATCTCTTTTAAAAAATCTAATCTAATTCTTCTAAGTAGAGTATATATTCAATGAATTGCTATAGTTAAGTTATGAGTCAGGGATATCTGTGAGATAATGTTAACTTCCTTGCTTTATGATATTCATCTTAATAAAGTCATAGGTTATCACATTAGTAATGAAAGAGACATCAGAGGTTATTAAGTCTATCTTCACTTTACGGATGATAAAACTAAGATTGAGTGAGGTTATGTGATTTGCCCAAGATCACAGAATTAGTGAAAGTAATGGAAAAAATAAGTATATGTTATTGTAATTTTTTATTTTCTTCTAAATATTTTCTTCTCTTTTGGATATATTAAGAATTAATCTTTCTACATTAGAAGTATCTAGAGGAAGGGAAGCATGTTAGGAAAGAAAAATCAAAGTCAAAGGGAACAACCATTATTTGAACTGTTATCAAAGGGGACTGCTATCTTTAATTTTGTGCATTTTATCAAGGGGGATTGCCCCCTTTGATTTTTCTCAAGTCATTTTGTCATCTATTTTTCTCCTTTCACATTGTCTCTCCTCATAAGTCCCAAGAAATCTTTGATAAAGTGTTTATCTTTGGTCTAAAAGATATGGCCAAGTGACCATTATTTTAATAACCTATTGGCTTTATTAATAAAATGAGTAAATTACCCTCCCATAAAAAAATCACTTGCAATTCTTTCAAAACTGGTTTTCTTTCTTCATGGATCTCCTCTGTGTCTAGTCTAGTGTCTCCTGCTCTTCTAGTTTCTTCATCATGCAGTACATTAGGGACTGAAATTTCCATCTAAAAGTCACAATTTTTCAATTATTTATGGTGAAAATTATGTTACTAGATAACACGACAGTTCTTTTAACGTTTTTACCTTTTGTTAACTTACTTAGGGGTGTTTATTCCTCAAATGTGTATTCATATGCTATACATTGGTACATAAGCATCTGAAGATCTTTTCTTTTTAGAAACTTATATAGAGAACTTCTTGCAGCTGTATTTGTAGTGTGTGTGTGTGTGTGTGTGTGTGTGTGTGTGTGTGT
>JAJPUD010028844.1:0-14356 GCA_023553655.1 Myrmecobius fasciatus
AAGTACCAATTATACATATGAAGCCATGTAAAGCATATTTCTACATTAAATGTTTTTTTAAAGTAAGAAAAAAATAAAAAATGAAAAAATGCTTTAATATATACTGTTTCTATCAGTTCTCTGTCTGAAGGTGGATGGCATTTTTTATCATAATTTTTTTGAAATTGTGATAGGTCATTGTATAAATTGTAGTTCTTTATCTTTTCAAAGTTTAATATCTTTTTTATAGGAGTTGTTACTCTGTACATTTTCTCCTAATTGTGCTCACTCCACTTTGCATCAGTTCATATGAGACTTTCTAGTTTTTTCTGAAATGATTCCTTTCATCATTTCTTATGTGACAAATAGCATCTTATCATATTCATATATTATAACTTATTCAACCATTCTTCAATTCATAGTTATCCCCTTATTTTCAATTCTTTGCCATAGCAAAAAGAAGTATTATAATTTTGTATACATAAGTCCCTTTCCTTTTTCTTTGATCTCCTTGTAGTATAAACCTAGTAGTGATATTGCTAGGTCAATTGATATGCATAGTTTGATTGCCCATTGAGCAGTTCCAAATTGATCTACAGCTGGGTTTTTTCAACTTTTTCCATTTGTGACCCCTTTTCACTCAAATTTTTATGTAATCCTAGATATATAGGTATATAAAATAGGTATAAAAGTCAAACATTTACTGATAATAAATCATAAATAAATTTATTTAAAAAACTTTGGTATACATATATTTTCACCATTTATTAAAGATGAAAGCAAATTTGTATACTAATGAAATGGATGTGCTTATTTATTTTTACATGAAGAATCAAATCTTTGTGGAATATTTGATACCTATTATTGTTGCCAAATTTTCCTCAACTGTCACATTCAGTTACCTGACCCCATAAGAGGTTAGTTTAAAAAGTTTTGCTTTTAAACTGTTTAGGAACTGTTTAAGGAGCTTTGCTCTACAGAAAGGTTGGACTAGTTCATACTGTATTTGTTTTTCCACATTCCATGAAGCATTTTGTCATTTTTTTAAAATCTTAGCCAGTCTGATGCTATTTCAAAGTATTTTATTTTATTTTTTATCTAATTATTAGTGATTTAGAGAATTTTATATATTTATTTATAACTTTGTTTCTTACACTGAAAACTGCCTTTGGCAATTTATCAATTGTGAAATGGCTCATTTTTATAAATTTGGCTCATTTCCCTATATGCTTAAAAAATTAGATCTTTTTCAGAGAAACTTGCTTTAATTTTCCACCAGTTTTCTTCTAATTTTGGTTGAATTGATTTTTGTTTGTGCAAAACCTTTTTTTTTTTTAATTCTATATATTAAAAAAAATCCAGTTTACCTACCGTAAATCTATCTCTTGTTGAGTTGTGAATTCTTTCCCTAATATTAAATCTAACATTTAATTTCTTCTATGCTTCTCTAAATTGCTTATGACATTAATTTTTATGTTATATACATATTTTGAATTTCCTGGGGAGATGATGTCATATGTTAATCTCTGCCCCGTATTTAATTACTTTCTAGTTTTCATATTTTTTTGTCAAATAATGAGTTCTTGCTCTAATTTAGAGGTTTATTAAATATGAGCTTATTGTGTTCATTTGCTTCTACATGTTGTGAATCTAATCTATTTTACTATTTCTTATCTAATAACAAAATATTTTGATTATTACTTCTTTGCAACATAATTTGAGATCTGGTACTGCTAGTTTCCCTTCCTTCACATTTTTCTTTGGTTTCTGACCTTTTGTTCCTCCAGATGAACTAAAAAATTTTTTTTTCTTTCTAATGCTATAAAAGAATTCTTTGGTAATTTGATTGGTATAGAACTAAAGGAGTAAATTAAATTAGGTATCATTTTTACTATATTGACTTGACTTTTTTATGAGCAACTTATATTTCTCCAATTATTTAGACAAGTATTTGTGTAAAGAGTGTTTTGTAATTGTGTTCATATAGTTCCTGTGTATTTCTTGGAAGGCACATTTCCAAGTATTTTATTCTATCTACAATTTCTTTAAGTGGAATTTCTTTCTATCTCTTTCGTTGGTGGTAGTGCTGCTATATAGAAATGTTAATGATTTGTATAAGTTTATTTTATTTCCTGAAAATCTATTAAAGTTTGTTTTGACTAGTTTTTCAGTTGATTCTCAAAAATAATCATATCACCAGCAAAAAGTGACACTTTTATTTCTTCATTACCAATATTTATTTCTTGTTTCTTTTTTTGTCTTATTGATATATCTAGTATTTTTAGCACAATATTGAATAAAAGCGGTGATAATGAATATCCTTGCTTTAACCCTGATATTACTGAAAAGGCTTCTAGTTTATCCCTATTATATGTAATGCTTGGTTTTGGTTTTAGATAGATAGTTTGTTTTCTCATACTTTTAATAGAAGAAGTATATTTTATCAAAATGTTTATATTTTTACTGATATTAAATTATTCTTGCAATTTTTGTGTCATTTGCTATATGATGTTATAGTCTCCTTGAAAATGTTACTTAAAATTTTTGCATCACTATTCATTAGGGATTTGGGTTTATAGTTTTCTCAGACTATAATATAGCTGAAAAAATTATTGAGACTTCTTTTCCTCTTATTTTTCAGTTTATATAGTGTTATAATTAGCTATTCTTTAAATATTTGACATAATTTGCTCCCAAATCCATTTGGTTGCAGGTTTTATTTCGTTTTGAAAGCCCATTTATAGCTTTCAATTTCTTTTTTTCTCAGACTGGATCTTTACATATTGTTCTGTTTATCTGAATGATTTATATTTTTTGTGAAATATTAATTTCATAATATACTATCAATTTTTATTAAATAGATTGTAATAATTTCTTTGATTTTCTTTTACACTTCCTATATGATTTAAAAAAACATTTTTTGTTACTTTTTATCCCTTTTTTTTTTTTTAGCTCTTCTAGGAATTTTTTTGTAACTTGAATCTAATATGAATTTTCCCTTGAGATTTTGCTTATAGTTGTTTTCATGTTTTCATGTTGTCTTTTTCTCAGTTTGTGGCTTTCCTGTCATCATATCAGCTTTTTATGGTTATATTCTTTTTTTGTTGTTTGTTTGCTAATTTTTCCAGCCTATTTTTTGACTGGATATTATTTTAAAGTTGGCTCTGCTTATCTCTGGGGGTTTTTTTTGGAGAAGGTAGGGAGGGGATGTCTGGCCTAAGTTGAACTTTTATGTCTTTTATGTCTTTCTCTAGTTTTACAGCTCAGGTGGAGGGGGAGAAGGGCAGGAGGGCTTTAAATTTTTGATTCTTCCAAAGTGGTATACTTCAGGGAGATGTCTGGTCACTGCCCTCCTAGTTTTTACTCTGATACTTATACAGTCTCATGATTGTAACTACTTTTCTCCACCCTGGAACTGTGATCCAGAACTGAATAACAGAGCTGCTAGACCAACTGTGACCAGAACTGGGTAATGGGAGACATTTCAAGTGGCACACATTCATATTCTATTACTATTTTGAGAGTTTCTTGGAATCTCTTTTTTACCAGGTGTTCCCTTTTCCTTATCATCTCTAGCTGCCAGGTTGCTCCCTAATGCCACTGCTGTCATTACTACTACTATCACCATTTCTGCCACATTATGCTTCTGGTGCACAGACCTCTTGTCTTCTTTCACTGTCCTGAGTAGAAAAATTAATTCATTGTTTTCTTGATTTTCCCAGCTCAGAGTTCAATTTGACACCTTTTAAGGTATTATAGTAGGGATATTTTTGGGGAACTTAGCAAAAATTCTCTTTTATCATCTTAGCTCTACCCCCAAAGTATTATGCTAAAGATCTAGGAAAAAATAATATTGAAGGGGCAGCTAGGTGGCGCAGTGGATAGAGCACCAGCCCTGAAGTCAGGAGGACCTGAGTTCAAATCTGGTCTCAGACACTTAACATTCCCTAGCTGTGTGACTCTGGGCAAGTCACTTAACCCCAATTGTTTCAGCAAAAAAAAAAAATATATTGAAATTTATCTGGATGAATAGATCATTCAAAATTTTAAGGGAAATGATGAAATAAAATAGAAAGGCCTGATTAATAAATGGTAAAAGACATATTAAAATCTATCATTGTATGAATTCTCTCTCAAATTTGGAAGTCTAAAGTTCAGGATTTTCTTTTTTTTTTTTTAGGTCTCCCTAATCATATTGATCAATATTCATCAATGAGAAGTCTTATGTGAAGGACTTTGAGGCACAGGTCACATTTTCCCTTTGGTATAAACTTATTCATAGCTACTTATGAAGAGTAGACAGGGCAAATTTGAAACCTGCTAATTACACAAGGGTGATTTTCCTAGGAGCCCAAGTAAACAATTAATAGTAGCATTGAAAATGAAACAAATGCATATTAATAAATGTCTATTTAAGTGGATAACAATTCATAACAGAGCTTCATCTGGGAGGATATTACAGTGATGACCTAACTACAAACAGAATCTAACACATGCACATTAAGAAAGTACACATACATTCATAGTACATGGCAATCAATTATAAACAATGCATGAACAATTAACAAAGCAAAACAAGCTAGGTGATCTGGGTACAAGCCCCTTTGCATTAGTAAAAAACTGAAAATTATAGGAATGCATATTAACTGAGTAATTATGATATATATGTATAGAGGAATGGTATTTTACTATAAGAAATGGCAAAGGATTATTTTAGATTAAAAAAAAACAGGGAAGGTTTGTATGAATTGATGAAGAGTAAAATGAGCAGAAAAAAAGAGAACAATGGATACAATAACAGCAACTAATAATTTAAATACAAATAATTTTGAAAAACTTAAAGGACTCTCATGAATTTAATGACTAAACACAACTAGAGGATGAATTATAACATAAATTCAAATCACTTTAATTTAGTTTCATAATTAATTTAATTGAAAATTAAAACACTTCCTAGATACATGATCAAAGGCAAGACTCTTAAATAGTGTTTGCTTCAGTTTCCTCTGTTATTAAATAGGGAAAATAATAAATAGCTCCTACCTCCCAGAGTTGTGAAAATCATACCCTAAATTCTGCAAACTTTAAAGCTAGGTGGCACCATAGTGCAGAGTGCTGGGCTTGGGGTCAGGAAGACCCATCTATTTTAATAAACATCTACTACCAACCTCAATTACTTTCATATCTAAATTATAGATACATTTCTAGTCTCTTCTTTTTCATTTAAAAATTTATTTTATTTAAAAAACAGAATAAGAAAAAAGAAAAATAGAAAATGAATACAAAACAAAATAAAACAAAAGAGAGCATTGTAATGTGCCCAGCAGAATATCAGGGAAGATTCCATATACATAACAACAAATTATCAGATCAAGAAAGTATGTATATTAGTAGAAGAAATTATATTCATAATGTCCATATCTTCTTTACTTCTTTATAATTGTTCTTTGGTCTCTGCCGCTCATCTTTTTTACTTTCTTTATGCCCCCACATATATATAGATATAGATATATACATACACACTCAAAAGTACATCCCTACCTCCCACGCATACGCGTACACATATCTTTCCTCTGCCTGCTCACTCTTTGCTTTAATTCTGCTCCTTAACTTGCCTTGCTATTACTTAACCTCCCCCCATATGAATCCACCTATGGATGTCTTCTTCCCCCGCCCTTTGCTTTCCCATCTGTCCATCCCTCTCCCCTTATTTCTTTATAGATTTTGGAGGGTGCTTTATCCTTCATGGTATATGTACAGTGTTGCCTATTGATACCATTCCCAATGTAGTAGGTTTTCAGAACCTACTTCTCATATCACATCCCCCTTCTCAGTGTCTGTTCTTCGTCTGCACCTCATTTGTATAATATAATTACTATTTTTTATTATATATATATATATTATTTGCAAAACATATGTATGGGTAATTCTTCAACATTAACCCTTACAAAGCTTTCTGTTACAAATTTTCCCCCCCCCTACTCCCCACCCCTTTCCTAGATGGCAGGATATCCACTACATGTTAATTATGTTAAAATATTTGACAAATCTAATATATGTATACATATTTCCACACTTACCATTGTTATGCAAGAAAAATCATATCTACAAGAAAGAAAAATCAGATAAAGGAAATACAATGCAAGCAAACATCAATCGAGAGCATGAAAATGTTATGTTGTGGTCCACATTACATATCCATCTCTGGGTGTATATGACTTTCTTCATTGAACAATTGGAACTGGTTTGAAGCATTTCATTGTTGAAGAGGGCCATGTCCATCAGAATTGATCATCATATAGTCTTGTTGTTGCCGTGTATAATGATCTCCTGGTTCTGCTCATTTCACTCAGCATCAGTTCATGCAAGTCTCTCCAGGCCTCTCTGAAATTGTCCTGCTGGTCGTTTCTTACAGAACAATCATATTCCATAATATTCATATACCATAATTTATTCAGCCATTCTCCAATTGATGGACATCCATTCAGTTTCCAGTTTGTAGCCACTACAAAAAGGTCTGCCACAAACATTCTTGCACATGTGGGGCCCTTTCCTTCCTTTATGATTTCTTTGGGATATAAGCCCAATAGAAATGCTGCTGGGTCAAAGGATATGCACAGTTTGATAACTTTTTGAGCATAGTTATAATTACTATTTTTAACCTAACTCTGCCTCAATCTTTCTTTTAAGCTACCCTATTGTTAATATCAATCTTGAACATATGTTATAGATTTCCCATGTTTAAAAAAAAACATAAACAATTTGTCCATGTTGAGTTCCTTGAAACTGATCCTTGGTATTGTCTCCAATATGTTAACTTTTCTATTAAGTTCAAGTTTGATTCATAGAAAGTCCTAAACCCCTGCAATTTCAATGAATGTCCATTTCTTCTTGTTGCTGTATACAATTTTCTACTCACTTCACTTAGCATCAGTTTATATGTCTCCAGGACTTTCTGAAATCATTCTGTTGATCGTTTCTTATAGAACAATAATATTCCATAACATTTATATACTATAACTTATTCAGCCATTCTCCAACTGATGGACATCCACTCAGTTTCCAGTTCCTTTCCATTACAAAAAGGAATGCTACAAAATTTTTTGCACATGTCGATCCTTTTCCCTTTTTTGTGATCTTTTTGGAATATAGACCCTAAGAGATACTGCTGCATCAAAGGGTATGCACAGTTTAATAGGTATAGTTGCATATTGCTCTCCAGAATGTTGGATCAGTTCACAATTCCACTAATAATGTATCAATGTCCCAGTTTTCCCACATCCCCTCCAACATTTGTCATTATCTTTTCCTGTCATTTTAGCCAATCTGAGAAGTGTGTAGTGGTAGCTCAGATTTGTCTTAATTTTCATTTCTCTGATCAATAGTGATTTAGAGAATTTTTTCATATGAGTAGAAATGGTTTTAAATTCTTCATCTGAAAATTCTCTGTTCATATCCTTTGACTATATATCAGTTAGAGAATAGCTTGTATTCTTATAAATTTGAGTTAATTCTCTATAAATTTTAGAAATGAGACCTTGGATGTAAAATTTTTTTCCTACTTTCCTACTTCCCTTTTAATTTTTTTTGCTTTCCTTTTAATCTTGTCTGCATTACTTTAGTTTGTACAGAAACTTTTAAACTTAATATAATCAAAATTACTCATTTTGCATTCTGTAATATACGCTAGTTCTATACCCATAAATTCTTTCCTTCTCCACAGATCTGAGAGGTAAACTATCCTTTGTTCTAATTTGCTTATGGTATTACCCTTTATGTCTAAATCATGAACCAATTCCAATCTTATCTTGGCATAGGCATAGGTGTGGATCAATGCCTAGTTTCTGCCATATGCATTTCCAATTTACCCAGTAATTTTTGTCAAATAGTGAGTTCTTATCCTTGAAGCTGGGATCTTTGGGTTTATCAAATACTATTAGATTACTATAGTCATTTTATGCTTTTCTTGAGTTTTGTATTTGAAGATTAAATTTTCAATTCAGCTTTGATCTTTTCATCAAAAATAAATGAAAATCCCCTATTTCCTTGAATTTCTATCTTTTCCCCTGAAAGATGGACATTTTGCTGAATAATTCATTCTTGGCAGCAATCCAAATTCCTTTGCCCTTCAGAATATCATATTCTATGCTCTTTGATCTTTAAAGCGGAAGCTGCTAAGTCCTGGATAATCCTGATTGTGACTCTTAGATATTTGAATTGTTTCTTTCTGGCTGCTTGCAGTATTTTCTCCTTGATCTCATAATTCTGGAATTTAACTATAATGTTCCTTGGCATTTTCATTTTGGGGAATTTTTTAGCAAGTGATTGGTAGGTTCTTTCAATGGCTATTTTACTCTGTGGTTCTAGGACATCAGGGCAGTTTTCCTTGATTTCTTAAAAGATGTTGTCTGGGCTCTTTTTTCATCATGGTTTTCTGATAGCCCAATAATTGATTATCTCTCCTGGATCTGTTTTCCAGGTCAGCTGTTTTTTTCAAGGAGATATTTTACATTTTCTTCTATGTTTTCATTTTTTTTTGTTTTGTTTGATGGATTCTTGATGTTTCTTTGAGTCATTTGCTTCCATTTGTTCAATTCTAATTTTTAATGAATTATTTTTGCCATTTTTTAATCTCCTTTTGCATTTTGCTTATTGAACATTTAAATGAGTTGTTTTGTTCATTGGATTTTTTTTCCATTTCAGAAATTCTGTTTTTCAAGAAGTTGTATTCTTTTTCCATTTTGCCAATGCTATTCTTTAAGGACGGATTTTCTTCAGACAATTTCTGTGTTTCCTTTTCCAGAACTCTCATTTTCTTTCCCTATTTTTCTTCTAACTCTCTTTTAATATCCTTTTTGAATTCTTCCAAGAGAACCTTGTGAGATGAAGACTAATTTATGTCATTCTTTGAGGCTTCATCTGGATATGTTCTGCCTTTAGTATCCTCAAGGTTTGAGGTTCTGTTCTTCCCTGTCTCCATAATAGCTATCTCTGATCAGAGCTCTTTTTGCTTTTTTTTTTGCTCAATTTTAAAGGTTGAGGTCTGTTCTTAGGATAAAGGGAAGATTATCCCAAGCTTCTTCTATAGCCTACAGAAGCTTCATGCCACCCTGTGGCTGGTGCTGTTGGTTTCTTACCTGAGCTGGGTGGGCATGGCCAACTTCCCAATATGCTAGGATTGGGGGGCTCACTATTTACCTTCTGTAGTTGCATTGGAGGTCTCACAGCTAATCTGCTGATTCACTGGCTTCTCAAGCAGTATAGGAATAGCAAATGTTGTTGTATTTTGTCTATGAGCCTCCCACTAGATTCCCCCACAATGGAAGCCTCTCTACCCTGAGTCTCTGTGCACTGCACTGCATTGCGCTGTGCCTGCACTGGCCTGCACTCCCTCCCCCAGGACCCCTGTCAGCCACTGTCTGATTGAAACAGACCTTTTCTGAAGTTATTCCAAAATATCTTCTGCTGTAAATTTGTTACACTCAAAATATTTGTTAGCTCTGTCACTCCAAAACCAGTTCAGAAGCTTGATCTGGTATTGATCTGAAGGACACCAGAAAGAGCTCAGGCAAGACCTATCTAATCCCTGCTATCTTGACTTGTCCCCTTCCCCTCCTCCCCCAATTTTCAAAGAGTCGTTTTCCATCTTTGAGACTCTGTATCTCCTTTTCTAGTTGGTTAGATTTTTTTCAATAACCTTCTTGTTTTTGTTGGATGGTTTTTATTTATTTATTTTTTTAGTTTTTATTCTTATCTCTAATTTGATTTTTGAATTCTTTTTTGAGTTCTATAAATTCTCTTTGGATGTGGAGCCATTTCACATTACTCTTTGGTGGCAGAAGAAACTCTTTTTACTTCAGTGTCCTCCTCTGAAGATGTATCCTAGTCTTCCCTGTTCCCATAGTAACTTTCTGTGGTGAAGAGCTTCACCTTTCAGTAAGTGCCCCAAGCCAGCAGCATCTCTGGCCCCCTGCCTCTCATGAATGTTCTGGTTCCTTCTTGTTCACAGCCAAGTCTCCAAAATACAACTGGACCTGGTATTCCTAATCAGTGGAGGTTCACTCAGTCCTCCAGGACTCAGACTCTGTCTAAGAGGTGAAAGTTTCTGTGGTTCCTGCTGAGGCTCCAGTCACACTCAACTACCCACAGGACTCCCTATTTGATGTTTCTGATTCAGCCCAGAAGTGTTTACATTTCACATGGGTTAATCCCTGGTCCCAGTCTTTAGATCTTCTGGGGTTGTTCCTTGAGGACCCCAAGTCTCTACATTTTTCACCAGTCTATGCTCACCCTGAGGTGCAAATTTGTTCCATTTGTGGGGGAAATCTGGAGAGCATGAAATTTACCACCTTGCTCTGGTATCTTCCCAGAATCCTCCCCCATACATTTCTTTTTTTTTTTCTTTTTTTGCTGAGGCAATTGAACTTATATGACTTGCCCAGGGTCACATCGCTAGGAAGTGTTAAGTATGATTTGAACTCAGGTCCTCCTGACTTCAGGGCTGGTGCTCTATCCATTATGTCACATAGCTGCCCCATACATTTCTTAAAGATGCATAATTTATTTGTCATCAAGGAGAGTTAATCCTCTTGATTGGGAGATACTGCATTAACCACAGAGAAAAAAGTCTTAGAATTCTCTCCTGGAAGACCAAGTCAAAACTCATTGTTGGGAAAGACTAAAGAGACCTTTCCTGAGAAAAATGAGTTTAACATTTATCTTGTGTGTCAAGTATACTGTGGAAAAATATCCCCAAGAAAAATTCTGGAAAGAATTTGAATGCAATGAGAGAACTGAATGTTGAGGGCTCATTTTTCAGTTTCTGTGAAGAAGTTAGAAGTTGCAGTTGATGATTATAAGTGACTTTAGATCTGAATTTTCTCACAGCTGATATACTAATGAAATGAATAAATGTGACTTTGTATTACATATGACACTGTTAAAAATTCTACAGCCAATAAAATTGTTTGGTATTGAAAAAGACAGGTGAAAGCTTTTGTGGAAAAAGCTTTTAAATTTATTTATAAACTGAAGTATGATTTAAGAGCTAATTAACTAGTTAGCTGATTAATAAGTGATTGTACAATTTGTTAATTTATGAAGAAATGTTTAATATAATTGTTGATTGCCTTAGAGCTATCATGAGAATGAATTTTAAAAAGGAGACTATAACATCTACAGAGGAGTGAAATTTGGTGTTAAGACTAACCTCTTATATGCTAAACATAAAGTAGCAACTTCAAACTTTTTACAAATGCATGTTCATTATATAATTTTTATTCATAATCTCTGAAATTCTATGAAATTGCTATGAGAAAGATACCTAGATTCAGAGAGAAAGATCAACAGGTTCGCTTCTCTTTGAATGTAAACAGATTGGTATTTTTGGGCCTTGTATCTTTTCCCCCTTCAATATATACAAACATCTTTTTAGGAAATGAGGGCTCAAAAATTGAAATTGAGAAGTAAAGAATAAATAATTCCCAAGTAGACCCTGTACTTACAAGAATCTCGCTTTCAGAAAATATTTGCCACTGAGTTCTTAGTCCTTCTAGACATCATGTTAAATGAGTGAAGGAAAAAAAAAAAGAATGCTGACATAGATTCAGCAAAGCACCACTGTTATTTGGGAAAACTTAAACACAGCCTGAATTTCCTTTGATAAAAGATGGTACTTTTATCCTCAAAAAGGACTACATGATACTGCTTGTAATGACAGCAACAACATCCAGTAAAGACACTGACAACTATCAATCGTAGTAGCAACAAACACATAAGAAAAAAAAAAGTATATTCAAATGATTAAGATAAGGTAAAGCATTGGAAGAAACTTTGTAGAGGATCACAGATAGTGGGGGAACTCTGGATGAAATATAAAACCCTTCAGCCCAGAGGGAACCTGCTGACAATGTCTGGTTCGGCTCCCCATCTCCCTAAGGGCTCTTAGCCTTCCTGAGAAGTCAGGGGGCAATGACCATCTGTGCTTACTTGAAGCAGAGTTATACTGAAGTAGGAAACACCTGTCCCTAATAAATTGGTGCATGTGCAGTACTCCATGATTATAGGGTATATAAGGTGGAAAGCTGCCTTGAATAAACGGAGTCCATGTTTTGACCATCCATGTGAGTCTCACTTCATCACTCCTCCACTAAGACCAAGGACTTGGGCTGGTCCCAAGATCCTCCAGAGATATTTTAATTCACCTCAGCATGGGAACTCTAAAAAGTATAGTATATTTTGTCACCCCAGCATGGGGGCTCTAGAAAGCACACAACAAAACTTCAGAGGACCTCTGTTTCAAATGTCTCAATTAAATGAGGAAACTGCAGGATGCTGAAGGATTTAATTAAAATTACCCAGATAGTAGAAGTTTGAGGTGAGATTTGAAGTTGGCAGTTCAATAAAACAAAGTTCACTGGCTACAAAGTCATAAACACAATATTTAAAAAAAAAAACAGAACTCCAACAAATGAAACTAAATTGTGACTTCACTTCTGGGAGCCAAGATGTAAGCAGTGAATTACTGTAATCCTTCCATATTTACTCCCCAGGAACCATTAAATAGTGTCCCAAGACAGGTCCTGCCTGGAGCAGCAAAACCAGCAAGGAGACAGAGTGAAACAATATTTTTGCCTAGGAAACTTGGAGGATTGGCAGAAGGGGTCCCTCTCATTTGGGTAAGGTGGAGTGCAGGAAACTCCACTTTAGCAAATTAGTAGGAAATCATGAGCCCCAGAGTGGTGGAGCAGGGGAATACTAACACTAGGATCCATACTGTGCCTTGGCAAAACCAAGGGAACCTGTGGACTCCAGCTCTGGGAATCTCCACATACTCTGGTACAACCCTGGTCAAACAGGTACCCTCCAGTTACCAGATTTTCATATGCCCCAGGCAATTAGCCATACTCCAACTGTCAGAATACTACTTGCTTCAGTGTAGCCCCAGGGAGACACAGAAATATCTCATCTGGCCTCAGCACACACCAGACAACCCCACTGGGGACCCCACTGCTTCACCATGTAAGCTGTCATCCTTCTGCAACCTCAAGCAGTGCCAGATACTCTTCACTCCACCTCTTGACTAGCAACAGATATGGAAAACTAATGAGGTAAATAGAATTTTAGAAAAGTTTGATATAATGGGCCTTTGGAGAAAATGGAATAGAAACAGAAAGCAATATACCTTTTTCTCAGCAGCACATGGTAACCTGCACGAAAATAAACCATGTAATAGGGCATAACAAATCTCAAAATCACTGTTAAAAGGCATAAGGGCCTCAGGACAACATCAGTGCAGCATCAGGTAAACAGCCAGAGCCTGTAGCCACTGGCACAAGAACCCTGAAATAGTAGTCCTTCTATGTGGGGAACAGAACTCAAATTTATTTATTTATTTATTCATTTATTTATTTGTTTGTTTGTTTGTTTATTTATTTATTTATTAAAGCTTTTTATTTGCAAAACATACATATGGGTTATTTTTCAACACTGACCCTTGCAAAGCTTTCTGTTACAATTTTTTTCCTCCTTCCCCCCACCCCCTTCTCTAGATGGCAGGAAGTCTACTACATGTTAATTATGTTAAAATACTTGACAAATCGAATATGTATATACATATTTTTACAGTTATCTTGCTGTGCAAGAAAAGTAAAATCTATAAGAAAAAAAAATCTGAGAAGGGAAACATAATGCAAGCAAACATCAATAGAGAGCATGAAAATGCTATGTTGTGATCCCCATTCATATCCGTCTCTCTGGGTGTATATGGTTTACCGGTGTATACTGGTTTGAAACATTTCATTGTTGAAGAGAGCCACATTCTTCAGAATTGATCATCATATAGTCTTGTTGTTGCCGTGTATAATGATCTCCTGGCTCTGCTCATTTCACTCAGCATCAGTTCATGCAAGTCTCTCCATGCCTTTCTGAAATCATCCTGCTGGTCGTTTCTTTTTCTTTTTTTTTTTTTTTTCTTGATTGTCTCAGTTTCTTAAAAATAGCAAACCATTCCAGTATTTTTGTCAAGAAAATTCTAAATGGGGTCACAAAAAGATGGACACAACTGAAAACAACTGAACCACAACATCCTCTATATATAACAAGGTAGAGGAGAATTGACCTGAGTTCTAGAATTTGGAATGTATTGACCCAACCAAGCGATAAATTAGTACTCCAGGGTTAAAATTTTTTTAAAATTTTATTTGCATAACATATGTGTGGGTAATTCTTCAACACTAACCCTTACATAGCTTTGTTACAAATTTTTCCCCCCAACTCCCCACCCCTCCCCTAGATGGCAGGATATGCACTACATGTTAATTATGTTAAAATATTGGCAAATCGAATATATGTATACATATTTCCAAACTTATCATTG
>JAJPUD010028845.1:2562-14355 GCA_023553655.1 Myrmecobius fasciatus
TTTTTTTTTCTTTTTCTAGACACAGTGCATGTGCTAGATTAAATGGAAGTATAACCTCTAGAATGAGGAAAATGGTCACTCATTTGTAGCCTACTGCTGCCAGAATTTACCTAGAATGTCTAATATCATATTTTTGAAGGTATATTGATATCCTGGAATGTGCAACGAAGAGAACAAGTAGAATATGAGGTGCTTCCAACTCATACTAAACCAGAATGGTTGGAGGAACTATAAATATTTAACTTAGAGAAGGAAAGATCAAGGAGAATTTTAATAATCATCCTCAAATACTTGTATTTGCAAATTTTAAAAATTGATAACCATATTTTAATATAATTGATTTCCTTTTTAATCTATGAATTTTACTTTACACATTATAAAAACATTATTATGGAAAAGGGGTCCCTAGGCTTCATTAGATTATCAGTGACACCAAAAAAGGTTAAGGTCCAGAAGATTTCTTAGCTCTTTTAAGTTCTAAAGTTTATTCTATCTTTTATGATCCCATACTAAACCAGAATGGTTGGAGGAACTATAGATATTTAACTTAGAGAAGGAAAGATCAAGGAGAACTTTAATAATCATCCTCAAATACTTGTAGGGATGCCATGTGGATAAGTGATTAATTTTTTCTACTTTGCCCCAAAAAACAAAGCTACGAGCAACAAATAGCAGTTGCAGATAGGCTGCTTTGGATCAAGAGAAGGAAAAACTGTCCAAATATTGGAGTTATCTAAAAATTCAGTGGGCTATGTTAGGGTCATAAGAAGTTCCCTGTCATGGAAGGTCTTTAGTTAGACATTGTAGGCAATGTCCAGAGAATCAGATTTAGAAGAGGCTAACTTAGAGATCACCTACTTCAAATCTCTTCATTTTGCAGATGAACAGATGAAAGCCCACCAGTTGAAATGAATTGCTCATTATCAAACAAGTGGGAAGAGGGATTCCAAGACAAGTCTTCTAACTTCCAAATCCATGACTTCTTCCAGTACTCTGCCCTGATGGTTAAGCTCCATATACTTAGAAGGGAATATCAGAGTAGATGTTCTGTTCCAATTTTCTATGATGCTCGAAAATCTAGCCTTCATTTCTTCCTCATTTCTCTCCAAAGTGTTTTCCAAAGGTTGTGTCTAAGTGTTGATAGGCAGTGCCACTTGAAGTAGGAGGAATGGTATTTACAGAATCCTCTTAGCTCTTGATTTGAGCTTTCTGGATTTTTTTCCCTTCAAATAAACCTTAATGGAAAAAGCGACATGACAAAACACTCTGAGAGCATCTGAAACTCAAGGTCCGCCCCAGCACTCCTACAAATATCTTTTCAATGGCATTGAAGGCTTATTTTCAGTAGATGACTTTAAGGCTGATTCATAGTTGCTCTGAGATCAGGGCTGTGGAGCTGATTCACAACATGCATTCTTTTCTTTGCTTGACGTCATTGGACAAGGCCAAGCAAGGCCCCTCTCCAGTGTTCTGAACCCCCAGAACTTTCCTCCACTTGCTTATTGGTTTACCTTTTGAATGGAACCTTGTGGGTGGATTCTACCAGATGAGACTGACATAGATTTTCCTGCTGTGTTTTGGGATTTTTAAAAAGTTCTACCCCATTCATAGTATAAAATGAAACCATTTTGAGAAAATAATACATTTCATTAGCATTTTGTAGACTATAAAGCACTTTCCTTATCACAATCCCAAGAGAATATAAGATACTTGAGGCCATGAGTGAATTCATTTTTGTTTTTATGTTACAAGTACACTTAAATGCTTAGTTTAAATCTCAAATTGAGATAAGTAACCCAGGTATGAAGAGTTGAGAATCAGGAAAGTTTAATGACTTTCTCATTTAGGAGGCAGCACATGACAGGCTTAGCAAATCACCAATGCCATCTCTTTGATCTTGATGGAGTCGGTCTAGGATCCTGGGCCCAAGAGCTTTGTCCCTCAGACCACCAGATGTGCTTCCAGTCCAGCTTCCAAGATGATCACCGGGGAGGAAAGATATCACTGTGAAGAAGAGATCCACTTTCCTCATCACCACCAGTAACAGTAGCTGACCAATAGGAGGATAAGCCCAGGAGCCCTGGCAATGACCACTTGGTTCCCAGGACCCCCGACTCTCACAATTGTCTCAGGGGGAAAATTACTTTGGAGAAAGCTATCCTCAACAAGTAACTACCAGTCACAGGGCAGGCAAGCCAGCCTAGCAAAAGCAGTAAGGTCTCCTGGAGTCACAAGAGGCAGCATGGCCTGGGCAGTTAGGAAATCACTATGATCTTGATCCCCATCTCATTTCTGAACCCAGGAGTCTGTGGAATGATAGTGCTTCAGCCCAGTGCCCTCAGAGATGAAGCTGGGTAACAGCTCCCATGGGTGCTACAGCAAGAACTGCCAAAGACCCAAAGAAGAAAGTTCTTGTCATCAAAATCCTTAACATAGTCAAGTGGATCATCATCTGAAATCAGTATGATTTTGTCAGTGGAAATGATTATAACAAAGAGGTGTTACCATATGCTTTGCCTTTTCATCTAGGGAATATGGGGCTTTTTCATTTCACAGATGAAATTTTCCATATGTGTCACCTTCTCCCAGTAGAAATGAGCTACTTGAAAGTAGGAACTGTTTTATTTTCTGTTTGTAACTCGTCTTTTTCACATAGTAGATTCAAAATAAATGCTTTGTTCAGTCATCTGACCATTCATCCATCTTTCCGTCCTTCCATCCCTCCATTTATTTTTCCATCCATCCTTCTATCCTTCCATCCTTCTATCCTTCCATCCTTCCATCCATCCCTTTACAATCAGATAGTAAGTCTTAAGAGTCAGAGATTGATCCCAGTTTCCTTGATTCCAAACCCAGCTCTCTTTTATATCATTGGTCTTCTATCGCCAACCCATTTAGAATTTTGGCAAAATCTTTTCATTAGCAAATGGATGTTCCCCAAGACTCTGCTTTGGGCCCCCTTCTCTTTTACTCTACACTATTTCATCTGATTCCATTGGCTCAGTTATTTCTATTCACATTGTCGCCAGGACTAGCCTTTCTGCTGAGCTATAGCTATACGCCTTTAACTGCCTCCAGTAGACATCTCAAACTCAGCAGGTCCATAATAGAACTCATTATCTTTCTCCCTCAATTCTCTCCCCTTCCTACCTTCCTAATATTACTGTGGAGTACACTAGCATCTTTCCAATTGCCTGGACTCACAATTTATGTACCATCCAACTTCTGCACCTCATTATTCCCTCATCTCTGATCTGTTGAACAAAATTGCCATTTTAACCTTTCCTGCATCTGTCATATTCATCCTCTTCTCTCCACTCTTTTAGTTACAAGTGTAATCCTGGTCCTTATCACATTTCTTCTGGGTTACTTTAATATCCTTTAACCAATCTTCATGCCTTAAGTCTCTTGGCCTTCTAGTCCATCTTCCATTCAGCTTGCGAGGCCATTTTGCTAAAGCAGAAATTCTCAAACTTTTTTTTCTAAAAATATCTTCATGATTTTAAAAATTATTAAGAATCCTCTCCCACCAAAAGTGTTTTTATGTTGGTTATATTTATTGGTATTCACCATGTTAAAATTAACAAGCCTTAGTATTACTATTTTAAAAAATTCTTCTTGAACTTCCTGAAAGGATCTCAGGGACCTCTAGGGATTCCCAGACTACACTTTGAGAACCATTGTTCTAAAGCTCCTGCCTAACCATGTCACACCGCTGCTTAAAGATCAAATATAAAGTCATCTGGACTTAAAAGCACTTAAAAACCTAAACTTTTCTTATCTTTCTAACCTTCTCATACTTTACTTTCTTGTATATTCTAGTTATTCTGGCCTTTTATAGATCCTTGAATATAATAACACTTCATCTCCCATCTCCATGCCTTTGTAGTAGTCATCCACAATATCTATGATGCACTGCTACCTCATTTCTGCCTCTTCATTTATTTGGCTTCCTTCAAGATATGGCTCAAATCCTGGCTTCTATTGGAGATCTTTCTTATTCTCCCTCTTCCTGCCATCCAGTTGCTAATGCCTTCTCATTTCAGATTATCTTCATATATAATCTGTATTATATATATATATATATGTACACACACACACATATATATATATATACATACAGAGAGAGTGAGAGAGAAACTTACACATCATTTTATTTTTCCACTAAAATGTGAGCTCTTTGATGGAAGGGGCTATTCTGAGTATTTTGCTTTTTCTTTGTACCCCCACTGTCCTGTCCCTACTGCTCAACACACTGTTTGGCACAGTGAGTACATGATAAATGTTTAATGACTAACTTTCCTAATTGAGCTCAGCAGCCAAGAGCTACCTTGGTTGTGTCATGAGTGAAAGATAAATCGCAGAAAGGAATGAATGAAAAAGTGTTTACTAAGTATTAAATGAAACCAAGTATTGTAAGAAAAGGGACACATAACCTTCAAACTGCTTTATATCCTGCCTTTGTCTGTAGCTGGGGAACTTGCTTCCCAGATCACACAGGAAATTGCTTAAGAAATTGCTTGGTAAACACTATGTGTTCTTAGGAAATCTTATGACTTTTTCTGGGTGGTCAGAAGGGACAGAGCAAAGGAACAAGGTTGATACTATGGCTAGCACGTATACAGTGACTGCAAAGGAAAATAGAAAAGAAGAAGAGGAAGAGGTTAGGAGGAGGAGAGGAGAGTTAGCTTTCTCCAAAGCCTTTCCTTGAGCCAGGGAAGCAGGGGGCATTAGAAACATCAGTGCTCTAGGATTCCTTTGGGAAGCAAAGACCTTAATGTCATAATTTTCATGAAACTGAACTGATAGGATCTTCAGATAGCAAAGTGCTTAAATTAAATCCGGCTCACTCAAGTGTGTCTAGAGCATCCCTTGAAGAGATGTTGGGATGGGGTAAAGAGGAGGGATGTAAAGAGAGATAATCAATAGGGCCTGATCATGATTCTCAACAGCAGCTGAGAGTTGGGCAGTTGCACTGAGCAGGGTGATGAAGCTTCAAAGCTGAAGTTTCTCTCTGAATAAAAGGATTGTCTTTTGTGTCAGAGGAGGATGCTGTCACTACTGCTGCTGCCCTGGATCTAGCTAGTGTGCAGAACAGTAACTAAAAATCTCTATCCCTGGGATAAGTTGGAGGAGGGTATGAGTGGGCTTAGGTGAGGTGTGAATGCAGGGGTAAAAAGTGTTTCCCAGGGCAGTAAGAGAAAAGATATCAAGAGAAAAGGCCCTTGGAATGAGGTTTCTATACAGCTGTAACTCAGGCAGGGAAGGATGAGGATTCCTTGGCAGCTGGCATTTTTAAAATATACTGCCCTGGGGCAATCTATGGCTGCCCCACCCTAATTCTTGGTCTAGCACTATGGGAAAAAAAAACATTATCCTTTGGCAGCTTGTCCTTTTCCCTCAGCAGAAGCTCTAGTCTTAGACTGGGAGGCAGTAGACTTTTTCCTGGTTTCAGTGCAAATCCAATAAGGACCAGTCTATCTGCAAATTATTGGTCCTTCTCACTGTTAATAGGAGATTGTTATTTGGGCTCAGGTTAGCAGCTGTGCTACATTAAGCTACATTGCATGCTGTCTGGAATAAGAGATTGTTTCTCTAGCATCACAAGCAGAAGCCCCAAAGAAGTGAATGATCCCCTCCTCAGACTTTGTTCCCATACCTCCAGGTACCTCCCACTTTCCCTGCTCTGGTTTTCCCCTCTGGCTCCTTCCAACATCTCAATGAACTGTGACTATGTTCAGATCTATCCCATTGGTTTGATTAATGAGCAAGGAATACAACTGCCTAATGGTAAACCTTTTAATCACCTGAGGTCCTTCCTCACTCCCATATGTCTGGCCCCCGACATTGTTTATTGACTTGAATGGAATTAATTGGTAAATCTCAATCATCCCTTCCTCCTAGTCAAAAAGATTGAGATCTATGGGAAGAGGACAATGATTGCTAAGAGTTCTAAAGAGGGTACCATTCCTTCTTGCTCTGAACAGCACATAAAATTGGGAAGAGTCTAACTCCATGGGCTGCTCCATTGTCTTGTGGCAATTGAACTGTGTGATGGGAGAGATGGAGATGAGATTTAGTGACTGAGCAGTGCAGTTCTGGAGGATGTGGTTCTCCTGAGGGGCTTTTTCTTGTAAGTTTGAGCTCATATTCTCCTGTATTTTATGCATTCTTAGGGAAGAACTTATGTATTAGACTATGCAAGATGACCTCGATAAAGTGCCAGAGTGAAGATAGGGGACATTTGCTTATAAACATTCTTTTACCTCTTGGACTTCACCTGACTATTTTATTCCTCTCTAATGCACTTAGTCTGTAGTTAAATTGCTTTGACATAGGGATCTCCCAGAGAGAAAACTCCCTTTACCTATGAAGATCATGATTGCTACTAATAATAATTAATAGGTACATCGTGCTTAAAATTCCTCTCTAATGTACTTTGCAGTCAAATTGCATTGGCATAGGGATCTCCCAGAAAATAATAGTTAACAGGTACATAGTGCTTAAAGTTTGCAATATGCTATATATATGCACATATTTAACTCAACTTGTTGTGAAACAAGTTGTAATTATACACAGGGTCCCTTTACAGACTTAGAGCCTCAATTCCGGGGCACTAAGCAGTTAAGTGACTTGTCCAAAGTCATGCAACCAAGATCTATCAAGGGTATCACATAAATCCAGGTTTTCCTGACTTCAAGTACCCTTGTCTAAATCCTACCCATGCTGACTTCTCTAATGTAGTTATTATTTTATATTTTATATTCTGGTTCTCTTTCATAGACTATAAGCTCTATGAACTCAGGGACTATATCCTAGAAAAAGTTTTTGTTGGATTAAGGCCCTAGAACAATGATCTAGACACAGAAGGAGCTCAATAAATGTTTGTTTGTTTTTTTTAATTGAACTAGAAGGATGGCATCAGGTTATTGAAGTGAGAAATGGAAGAAAAGTTGAGGCCGGCACGGAAAAGGAGGAACAATAGACAATGAAAGAAAACTTGGACAAATTCCCTGGTTTTTTTTTTTGTGTGTGTTTTTTTTTCTGGGCACTAGCCCTTGATATCTCTTTATATAAGCTAGAAAACGGAAGCTCCTTATGTTAAAAGAATCTGGCATTCTTTTTATGCCAAATCTAACCACAAGGAAGTAGTGCTCTTTTATATATAAAGAAATCCTTTTGTACAAAAAGAAATCCAGGGTCTTTGAGACCCTGGACAAGTCACTTAACCCCAATTGCCTCACAAAACAAAGCAAATCAAAACAACAACAAAAAAGAAATCCAACTGCCCCTCACATTGGGCTCTGGACAGGATGGCACAGGCAAGCCAAGATTTCTACCTCTGGCTCCTCGACTCCTGTATTGCCCCATTTCTCCATGAACCCCTCCTTCCTCCTTCCCCAAGTCAGAGCTCAAGATTGATTAGTGATAGATGGAATAGGCTTTGGAAGTACTTAGAAATATACATGATCTTGAGGTTTTTAATCTTGAACAGGAAATGAGAGCTAAGCAGGGTGATGAAAGCTCTTCTGGAAGGAGCAAATGTGACTGCAGCAGTCCAGGACCTGCCAAACCAAATCCAGTGCTCAGATGCCAATGACAGCCCCACCATTGCACAGAGCTTTCTGCACTTAGTCTGAACTCCCAGCAGAAGAGGCTGATGTGGATCTGAGAGTAGGAATTTGGTAACATTTTGCCCTTGGGGTTTGTGTGAAGGGAAAAACAATTCTTTTTTTTTCCCCCTTTTTCCCCCTGAAGCTTCAATTTCATTGATTCTATGGGAACAAGGCAGCAGCAAACAGAATCTGAGGAAATAAGGGACTGGAGAGGGGGATGCGGTGAACAGGGTTGGAGATAATAGAGTTTATTTGGTATTAATACTTGGCTGTGCTCTTTTCTGTCCCAGGGCTCTAAAGTGGGGATTATTTCAATGAGATGGTGATTTGGATGGAGGGAGAATTATTAGCTATGTTTAGAGAAGAGCTTTTTAACTCAAGTGAGAGATTCTGTCTGGATGTTCCATTGTCAAGGCACTTCTAACATTGCCCATTTAATTAAGAATGCTTTGGGATCCCTCTTCTCCCCCTCTCCCAACCCAATGGTAGATCAGGTACTGTTTAATTTGAATAGTGATTTTTGTGTCTTTATGGGTTAGCAAGGCAAGAAAGCCCCATTGGCCATAAAGTTCACTTCCAATACTGTGTGTTTGAGCCTGAGCCCACACCACAGGAGCCATGGGGCTTACCCCATGGCTTTCTATAAGCTGCCTATGGTACAGTTGAGATGTAGGCAATGGATTGTGCCAAATGGCCAGACGGAGCTCAAATTTCAGGGCAAATTTAGTGATGTTTACATACACATGAACATGTTCGTAGCAGCTGTCTGCACTGGCATTCACCTGGCATTGCTAGGGACCCAGCTCCCCAGGTCAAGGGCCCTGGGCCATTGAACCCACCTTGGTTAGAGTGCTGTACAAATGTTAACATCAAGGTACCTCTTTGTTAATGTTTCTAATCTTGTTCTAAGGGTTCTGGAAGTCATTCTCTATGACAAGTTCCCAACCTATAAGTTATCAATCACACTATGTTCCAGTAGGGGAGAGACAGATTGGGGGTGGGATGGGGGATTGTTATGTAGCACTGGAAATGATTCAAACTGGAGAAATTTGAAGATCCATGGAAGAGAGCCAGATGCTCCCCATACGTCACAATGCTATGAACCTGTGAAGGATAGCTAAATCGGTATGAGGTTAAATAGACTGTGTAAAAGAAATAAATAAAATGATATAAGAAGCTCAGTAGAAAGGGAATATTTTCTCTTGAATGCATAAGTAATACAAATCAACAGGGGTATCGCTTGTGACTTTAATGAGCTCCAACTAGTACTTGTTATCAGAAAGCTATTTAACAAGGAGTCTGTCATCATTGCCTCCATCATCATCATTATCATCACCTCCATCATCATCATTATCATCACCATCAAGAAGCATGTATTAAATAGCCCCTTGTACATGTCACTCTGGGTGCTAAACAAAGCAAGTTAAATGATCCCCTTCAGAAATGCATAACCTCAGGCTGACAATATTCATGCAAACAAACATATAACACCATGTTCATAATTAAAATAAAGCAGTAGCTCCATATGTGAGAGTGAGAGTGAGAAATAGAACAAATAATGTTAGCAGGATACAGTAATATTTGGGATGACCAAATGAATAGAATAATCAGAAAAACCTAAGTTCAAATTCTCACTTAATGGCTGCATAATGTGGGTCACTTTACACCTTTTGAAATTCAATTTCTTCATCTGTAAAGTTGGAATAATAGAAGTAAATAATAGAAGAAATAAATAGAAGTAAATCACAGGATTGCTCTGAAGTGCAAAAGAAATAACCTATTTAAAGCACTTTGTAAATCTTAAAGAATTACATAAACATACTGTTATTTTATTATCACATCATCTTCATGTTTTTAAGCTTTTTGTGTCATGGACCCCATTTACAGTCTAGTGAGGGCTTCTCAGAACAATTTTTAAAATCCAAAATTCAAAGAAATGCTAATATTCAGTTAAAGTTAGCAAAAATAAAGATTTGCTTTCCCCTCACCCTTATTCTCATGTATCCCAAATTAAGAATCCTTCATGATGGAATGTGGCTAGAAAAAGTTCTGGGAAAAATCCACCTCCTGTGTTTTTAGATTTAATTTTCTCTAAATTGCACAGGTAGAAAGATACATGCATTCTTGTAATTGAATAAAAGTATTGGGATGTATGCTCATCTTCTGTAAGCTCCCTGAAAGCATCCTCCTGACAACTCCAGGAGCAGACAATATGACAGGGATAAAATATACCTCATCCTGTGTCCACATGGCTTTAATCTTTTCTGCTATGATGATATATTATGAAATCTTTTCATTCCATGAATCCTGGGCATGATGAGTATTTGGGGAAAAGAAAGGGAAAAAAATCAGTATTTATAGAGTGTCTACCATGTGCCACACCATGCTAAGGGCTTTACACTCATTATCTCATTTGATCCTCACAACAGTTCTGTGAGGCAGGTGTTATTATCCTTGGACTTGAGCCCAGAAATAATCTTAGTTCAAATCCTGCTAGAGACATTTATAAATTCAACTTGCTTCATTACTCTGCCTCGGTTTCTTTTTCTATAAAATGATGGGGTTAGAATCAAGGGTCTTTTAAGCTCTTGTCTCTGTTCTATATCTGTGATCCTGTGGTTATCTTGCCTAATTATCTTCTTAGGGCTGTTGAAGAGATGATCATAGTAGTAACTTTTGGAATTGATACAACAAAAAATGCTCTGGATGTTGACATAAATGATGTTTCTTGGGAATCTGTGTCTGACTCTGTGACCACATTTGGAGTTTTCTTGGCAGAGATATTGGAGTAGTTTGCCTTTTTCTTCTCCAGCTTATTTTTACAGATGAACAAACTGAGTTAAACAGGGTTAAACAGACTTATTCAGAATCACACAGCTAGTAAGTTTCCTGAGTTCATATTGTCTTCCTGACCCCAAGTCCACCATGATATCTACTGTACCATCAAGCTACCCTTGGGAATTGTAGGCTCTCCTTTTTTGGTAGTTGGTCTCTACCTTGTTTCTATCTCAAAGATGTTTCTTAGTGTTTGTTATTTGTAGAAAGAGTAAAAGTTTACAAATAATATTTCATTTTATCCTCATAACTATTGTTAGCCCCATTTTACAGTCAAAGAAATTGAGGAAAACCAGTTAAATAACTTACCCAAAGTCACATGGTTAGAATCACATGTATGATTCTGGATTTGAACTCAGGTCTTTTTGATGTCAGGTATTCTATCCAATACCATCTAGCTGTCTCTGGCTTTTTGGCCCTGGAAGAGTATGCTTCCCCTGTTGGGATTTGCTTGACCATGTACTGTGCAATTCTCATGACATATGGGAACAGCTATTGACCACATCAATATGAGGGAAAAGAACTAGAAAGTACAAATCATAGAAGCGTAGCTTCATTTTGGTTTGGTTTGGTTTTATAGTGCTACAGAACTGTTGGATCAGAGGAATACAGGTAGATAGAGTTTGCTTAGAGTCTAGCAAGACATCTGAGAATATTTCTCATGCTATTTCTATAGAAAAATGGAGGGATATGGGCTGGAAGAAGGGTTCTTAATTTGGGGAACATAAGAATAAGGCTGAGGGGGAAGTATATCTTTATTTTTGCTAACTCTAACTGATTTTCAGCATTTCTTTGAATTTCGTATTTTAAAAATTATTCTGAGAAGCCTTCACTAGACTGCTAATGGGGTCCATGACACAAAAAGATTAAAAATCCACAGGCTAGTTGTTCATTCATTCAAAGAAATTAAGACCTGATTGAGTGAATGTATTTAGGCAAACCAAAGATTTCATAATACAATGTTAAATGAAAGAGAAGGAGCTAATGGCACAGCTCAGGAATAAACTTCTGGTCTTTCAAAAAAATTTTAATCAAATTTTTATCAATGATTTGGATGAAAGCCTAGTGAGTCTGCTTATCAAATTTGTATATAAGAACTCTGATAAAAAGTTGGCTGGCCACTGAAACAAAGGAAAACAAAAAACAAAAAAAAGCAAGTTGGGATGGGGGCAGCTAGGTGGTACAGGGGATAGAGCACCAGCCCTGAAATCAGGAGGACCTGAATTTGAATGTGACCTCAGTCACTTATCACTTTCCTGGCTATGTGACCCTAGGCAAATCACTTAACCCCAATTGCCTCAGAAGGGGGGGGGGAAGTTGGGATTTATATATATATATATAT
>JAJPUD010028846.1:0-14355 GCA_023553655.1 Myrmecobius fasciatus
TCCAATTGATGGGCGGATGCCCATAAGCCACTCAGTTTCCAGTTTCTAGCCACTACGGAAAGAGCTGCCACAAACATTCTTGCACATGTGGGTCCCTTTCCCTCCTCTAAGATTTCTTTGGGATATAGACCCAATAGAAACACTGCTGGGTCAAAGGGTATGCACAGTTTGATAACTTTTTGAGCATAGTTTCAAATTACTCTCCACAATGGTTGGATCCGTTCACAGTTCCACCAACAAAGTATTAGTGTCCCACTTTTCCCACATCCCCTCCAACATTCATCGTTATCTTTTCCTGTCATTTTAGCCAATCTGACAGATGTGTAGTGGTACCTCAGAGTTGTCTTAATTTGCGTTTCTCTGATCCATAGTGATTTGGAGCAACTTTTCATATGACTAGAGATGGTTTTAATTTCATCATCTGAAAATTGTCTGTTCATATCCCTTGATCACTTATCTATTGAAGAGTTGGCCAATAGTTTTCAAACTCTTTTCTCTCTACATCTTAAGAAAATTGGATCAACATTTGCCTTTCTTCAATATTTTGGTACCTTTCTTGATTTGTGTGAACTTTCAAATTTACTGACAATAGTGTAACAATTTTGCTATTTTATTTTTTGGTAACTAATGATGTAGTCCATTTGGACTAAGTGTCTTGAATTCTTCAATGCAGGTGGATATTTTCTTATTCTTTTCTTAATGACCTTGGGTGTTGACTCTTTTTTTCTTACATCATTTAAAGGACAAAAACCTTTGGCAAAGAAAACAAAAACCGAGTGAAAATCAATGAACTTGGCCTTCTCTTTTTGGTCAGTTATTATGATACTATTCACTGCAAATAAAGATGCTGTCACTTCTTTGATCCTCTTCTATTTCCAAATAATAGCTTAGGGAAAAATAAAAACATCTCCTTCACCACCCTTAGCATATTGAACTTTCACATTCCTGATATTATTTTTACAGGACAATGCATAATTTATATGAATCCTCTATGATCTGGTCTCACTTTCATTTTCTGTAATTTCCTTCCTTCCTCTCTTCATTTCTCCCTTCCTTCCTTCCTTCCTTCCTTCCTTCCTTTCTTCCTTCCTTCCTTCCTTCCTTCCTTCCTTCCTTCCTTCCTTCTTCCCTCCCTCCCTCCTTTCCTTCCTTCATTTCTTTCTTTCTCTTGATTGGATATCTTCCTGAGCATCCATAAGCATCTCCAGACAAATCCTATTTTTCCTGCTCAATATATCCATATATGACTTCAGAATTTTATTCAGAGTATCTTTCACTCTACATGATAAGTTCCTCTGTTGTATTTTAGATCAAGGCATCCTACTTCTAGTTCCTCTGATCTTTTAGGAAGGTACTTGCCGTATTCATAGGATATATCTTACCCTAAGTCATTTTGTTTTCATACTCTAGGAGTGATTGGTTGCTTTACTGTGTTTTCATAAGTCTTAGCACCATGATATTTCTTTTCTGTTATTAAAAGCAGGCCAAGAGGTAAGAAGTCAAGATGGCAGAGAGAAGCTGAGAAGTTGCCAGAACTCTCCCCAGTTTCCCTTGAAAGCAACATTAAACCAAACCACTAAACAGATTCTGGACAGATTCTACAAAAAGAAAAAGTGAAACAATTTCCCAGCATACGATAACTTAGAAGGGTTTCAGGAATGGTCTGTCTTACTTGGGCAAAATAGGAGTATAGCCCAGCACAGGCACAGTGCAAGTAAGCCTGTGGGAGGCTCTTAGCACAATACAAATAAGTACCTGAAATCCCTTGGTCCTAGTACAGTCGCACAGCAAGCCAGAAGTAGAGCCTTCAGCCCAAGTGTAGAAGACAAATTCTCACTCCCAGAAACCAGGCAACAATAAGTGCAATTAGGCTGACTATTCCAGCTCAGTAAGCAAGCTGCCAGTACCCAAGGCCCCAGAACTAAAAGTCAGTTCCCCTGCCCATTTCCCCCAGCTCAAGAAACTTGGGACAGTGACCCCTGTAACCAAGGATCAGAGCTCAATATTAAAAGCCAAGAAGCAAGTAACATTGATCAAGAAACAACAACAAAAAAGAAACTTGACCAGAGACAGCTACTGCAGTGACAGAGAAAATCAAAATATCAAATATAGAAGAGAAGAAAATGCCTATATGCAAAACGTTAAGGAAGAACGTTATGAATTTGTCTTAAGGGCAAAAATCCATCTTAGAAGAGCTCAAAAAGATTTTTAAAATCAGAGAAGTAGAAGAAAAATTGGGGAAAGAAATAAAAAGTAAGAAAAAATAACTAAGAAAATGTAGGACAAACATTGACAAAAGAAAACAATTCCTTTAAATATACAATTGACCATTTTTAAAAAAAATCCACTGAAGAAAAAATTACTTAAAAAATAGAATTAGCCAAATGGAAAATGAAGTACAAAAGCTAACTGAAGAAAATAATTTCTTAAAAATCAGAACTGGGCAATTTGTAGCTAATGACACTATGAAATATCAAGAATCAGTCAAAATAAAAAAAATTAAAAAAGAAAGAAGAACATGTAAAATATATCACTGGTAAAAGAATTGACTTGAAAAATAGATTCAGGAGGGATAATTTAAAAAAATATTTGACTACTAAATAGGTATGATAAAAAAAAAGAGCCTGGATACCATCTGTCAAAAATTATTGAGGAAGGGGCAGCTAGGTGGTGCAGTGGATAGAGCACCAGCCCTGAAGTCAGGAGGACCTGAGTTTAAATCTGGTCTCAGACATTTAACACTTCCTAGCTGTGTGACCTTGGACAAATCACTTAACCCCAAGTGCCTCAGCAAAAAAAAAATATTGAGGGAAACTATTATAATATCCTACAAGCAGATGGTGAAATTGCCACATAATGAAAGGATCTACTGATCACTTCCTGAAAGAGATCCTAAAATGAAAAATCCAAGGAATATTAGAGTCAATTCCAGAGTTATTAGGTCAAGGAGAAAATACTATAACCACCCAAATTTTCTCTGTCATCTAGGAGTTTCTAAATTTGGCAATAATATTCCTATGTGTTTTCCAGAAAGGATCTCATTGAGATGGCAAACAGTGGATTTTTTTCTATTTGTACTTTCCCCTCATGTTTTATCACTCCAGGACAATTTTCTTGGATTATTTCTTGCATTATTGTATCGAGATTCTTTTTTTGGTCACAACTTTCAGACAATCCAATTATTCTTATTTTTTCTCTTCTTGATCTGTTCTCCAAAACTGTTGCTTTTCTTATAAGATGCTGCAAATTCTGTTCTATTTTTTTTTATTTTTTAGAATCTTTTGTTCTTTATCTCTTGGTCTCTCATAGCTTCACAGGCTTCCTCTTGCCCAATTCTATTTTAAAAGAATTATTTTCATCTTTGAGACTCTGTACTACTTTTCTGGTTGGCTAATTTTTTAATTTATAATCTCGTTTTTCTTGGACAGTTTTTTAAAGTGTTTCCTCAGTGTTTCTTGTTTGATTTTTGAATTATTTTTTGAGTTCTTCCATATATTTTCTCTGAGTAAAGAACCATTTCACATTAATCTCTGAGCTAGAAGTTCTTTTTACTTCAGTCTCTTCCTCTGAAGATGAATTCCAGTCTTTCCTGTTCCCATAGTAAGTTTCTATGGTAGGATTCTTTCTTCTTTGCCCATTTAAAAATTTTTTTTAATAAGTATTAATGTAAGTACCTTTAATCATGGGGTGGGGGATGGTGCCTCTAACTTCACTGACCTGGAATCCCCACACCAGAGCACCACCCTCCAGCAGGTGCTCATAGACAGTAATGCCCCTGCCCCACTGCCTCTGTACTCCCAAGTGTGCTGGTTTCTTCTCACCCAGGGCGATGTCCCTGCAGCATAGCTGGGCATGGCATTCGTAATCAGCTGAGGTTCGCTCAGTCTTTCCAACTCAGATCTTACCTCTACTGTTTAGGAGGTGAAACTTTCTGTGGTTCCTCCTGAGGCTTCTGACAAATCCAGCTAGGCCCAGGGTTCCCCACTTGGTGTTTCTGTGGAGCTAGCCTGGAGGTGTTTGCCCTTCACATGAATTAATCACTAGGCAGGGGACTTTCTTTAGATCTTCTTGACCTGTGATACTTCTGTTTTGCCCCAAGTCTTGATTTTTCACCAGTCTATATTCTCCCTGAGGTGCAAATGTGTTCTATTTGTGGGGAAAATCTGAAGAGCTTGCAATTTACCAACCCACTTCATAATCTCATCACAATCTTCCCTTTTTCTATCATCTCCGATTAAAAGACCAGAACTGGACCAAAAAATGATTTTCAAATATAAGATTTAAGACAAGCATAAAAAGGCAAGTAAAAAGCAAATATGTTATTCAAAGGGGAAATGGTCAAAGGGCTTATATTCCTACATGGGAAGATGATGTCTTGAGAAATGTATCTTTCTTATGCTAATTAGAAGGGGCATATATATTGATCCAAGTATGGGCATTAGCTGACTTTGATATAACAATATAAACAATTAAAGGATTGTACAGGGAGAAGAGAAAAGGGGAAGCAAAACTGAGTAAAATAGATCACATGAAGAGGAACAAAAGACCTTTTATATTAGAAGGAAAGAAAAGAAAGGATTATGTATCTCATCAGATTTGGTTCAAAGAGATAATATACATACTCAGATGAATAGAAAGGAATACACCTTTTCTCAATAGTCCATGGAAAATACACAAAAAATGACCAAGTATTAGAGCATAAAAACTTTATAATCAAATGCAGAAAAGAACAAATAGTAAATGCATCCTTTTCAGATCATGATACAATAAAATTATAGTAAAAAAAGAGCTATGGAGAGATAGATTAAAATTAATTGGAAACTAAATAATTTCATCTTAAAGAATGAGGGCTGTGTTATCCTGGGCAAGTCACTTAATTCCATTTGTCTCAGCAAAAAAAAAAAAAAAGAATGAGGGGATCAAACAATAAATCATAGAGAAAAAAATCAATAATTTTATTAAAGGAAATAATAGTAATGAGACAACATATAAAAATGTATGGAATGTAACCAAAGAATTTTCTAGGGGAAAATTTATATCTCTGAATGATTACATGAATAAAATCAAAAAAGAGAATATCAATGAATTGCATGTGTAACTAAAAGAGCTAGGAAAAAAACAAATTAAAAATCCCCAATTAAATATCAATTTAGACATTTTGAAAATCAAAAGAGAGATTAATAAAACTAAGAGGAAGAAAACTAGTGAACTAATAAATAAAACTGAGATGATTTTATGTTAAAAAAAACAATAAAGTAAACTAGATGATCCTTTGGTTAATAAGGTTAAAAAAAAAAGAAAGAAGAAAACCAAATTATAGTATCCAAATCAAAAGTATCAAATATATCAAAAATGAAAAGAATGAGTTCACCACCAATGAAGAGGACATTAAAACAATATAGTTGCCCAACTATATGCCAATAAATCTGACCATCTAAGTGAAATGGATGAACATTTACAAAGTATAAATTGTTCAAATTAACAGAGGAGATAAAATACTTAAATAACCCCATTTTAGAAAAAAGAAATTGAGCAAGCCTCCAAAAAACTCTCTAAGAAATAATCTCCAGAGTTAGATGAATTTAAAAATTACTTCTATCAAATGTTTAAAGAATTAATTCTAATAATATATAAACTATTAAAAATGGCCAAAGGAGTTCTATCAAATTGCTTAAATATAATACTAGTGAAGATATTAACATCAATTTATCACCAGAATAATACACTATATCAAGGTGGGATTTATACTATGAATGCAGGTATCTTAATAAATTTTGAAAAAGACTTTGACACAAAACAGCACCCATTCCTATTAAAAACACCAGAGATCACAGGAATAAATGGAGTTTTTTCTTAAAATGATAAAATAAGCAATGCTATTAGCAAGTGTTATTTGTAAAGGGAATAAGGCAAAGCCTTCCCAATAAAATTCCTCTTATCACTACTATTATTCAATATACTATAGAAATGCTAATTCTACTAGTTAAAAAAAAAGAAAGAAACTGAAGGAAATAGAATAGGCAATGAGAAAGCAAAATTATCACTATTTTCAGATATGGTGATATTCTCCAAGTGTATTCTAGAATATCAGAATTTTACTTGATAATTTCTGAAAGATGATGTCTAGGCTCTTTTTTTGATCATGATTTTCAGGTAGATGAATAATTATTAAATTATCTCTCTTGGAACTATTTTCCAGGTCAGTTGTTTTTCCAATGAGATATTTCAATTTTTTTTTCTTTATTTGGTTTTGTTTTATTTTATCTTGATTTCTCATAAAGTCATTAGCTTTCATTTGTTTAGTTCTACTTTTTAAGGAATTATTTTCCTCAGAAAGCTTTTGTATCTCCTTTCTCAATTGGCCAATTTTGCTTTTAAAGTTATTCTTCACTTCAATAGTTTTTTGTATTTCCTTTGTACCAATCAATTCTTTGCCTAATTTTTACTCTATCTCTTACTTGATTTTATTTTTTCCTTATTGAACTTTTTAAAATAAATTTATTAAAAATTTTATTTACAAAACATATGCATGGGTAATTTTTCAACACTGATCCTTGCAAAACCTTCTGTTCCAAATTTTCCCTTTCTTCCCCCCACCCCCTCCCCTAGATGTCAGATAGTCCAATACATGTTAAATATGTTAAAATATATGTTAAATCTAATATATGTATACATAGTTAAATAGTTATCTTGCTGCACAAGAAAAATCGGATCAAGAAAGAAAAAAAAACAGAAAGAAAACAAAATGCAACCAAACAATAACAAAAAGAGTGAAAATGCTATGTTGTAGTACATAACATAGTGGTTCCCACAGTCATCTCTTTGGGTGTAGATGGCTCTCTTCATCACTGAACAATTGGAACTGGCTTGAATCATCTCATTGTTGAAGAGAGCTCGCTCATCAGGATTGATCATTGTATAGACTTGTTGCCATATATAATGATTTCCTGGTTCTGCTCATTTTACTTAGCATCAGTTCATGCAAATCTCCCCAGGCCTCTCTGAAATTATCCTGCTGGTCGTTTCTTATGGAACAATAATATTCCATAACATTCATATATCATAATTTATTCAGCCACTCTCCAATTGATGGGCATCCATTCAGTCTCCAGTTTCTTGCCACTACAAAAAGAGCTGCCACAAATATTTTTGCACATGGCCCTTTCCTTCCTTTAAGATCCCTTTGGGATTTATTCCAGTAGAAATACTACTGGGTCAAAGGGTATACACAGTTTGATAACTTTTTGAGTATAGTTCCAAATTGCTCTCCAGAATGGTTGGATCCCGTTCACAGTTCCAACAACAATGTTTCAGTGTCTCATGTCTTACTTGATTTTCAAAATCCCTTTCAGCTCTTCCATGCCTTGTGCTCAATTCTCATTTTTTCTGAAGGCTTTGGATGTAGGAGCTTTGACTTTGTTATCATGTCATGAATGTATGTTTTGAGCTTCCTTGTCACCATAATAACTTTCTGCTCATTTGCCTAGCCTATTACTTTGCTTTTAACTTGTAGAACCCAGTTTCCAGGGTGAAGGGTGCACTGTCCAAGCTTCAGGTGTTTTTTGTAGCTGTTTTCAGATATATTCCTAGGAATCTGACCACAAATACTTTTTTTCTGCCCTGGAGCTATTAAGTGTGTCCCTGCCCCAGGGTAGTCTTAAGATCTAGTGTGCTATCTAGGAGATAAGTTGCTCAACTGGACTGTGCTTAAGCAGCCTATGCTGGGCTCCCACTCTGATTTCACAGACCTTTTTAGATGCTCTTCTAGGTCCTCTTTGGTACCTCTGGGCTGAGGTGTCTGTAAGTCACCAGTCCTGCCACTGATTCAGACATCAGACCCTGGTTGGGGCTGGGGCAGGGACTGTTCTGGGGCTGTGCTGGTGTGCCCTGGACTGGGACCACACACTGGATTCCCACCTTGGTGTCACAGACCTTTTCTGCTGAGCTTTTAAGTTGCTTTTGCCTGGAAAATGTTCTACTCTGCCCTTTGGGGTGTTCTGATGCTCTAAAATTTATTTAGAGTTCTTATTTCAAGAAATTTGGAGCATTTGGGGGGACACGTTGGGCAAGTTCCTGCCTTTACTCCCCCATCTTGGCTTGTCTCTTGAAATTCAATTTTTAAAATGAATGTTTAAAATTCTCTTTACATTTCATTGGAGAAAATAAAGTATTAAATAAAAAAATAAATAATTTCTTCTCATAAATTCCATGTTTCTGAGAATTATTGAATTTAATTATGATCTTTAAATGATGAACTGTAGATTAGAATCCCCCTTTATTGACAAGGAACGCTTAATTTTTATCTTTTTTTTTTTTTTATAATGAGGATCTAGTACAAAGTGCCTGACACTTAAAAAAATGTATGTTATTTCTTTTGTATAGTGAACTCCCACTGAAAACATATTCCTCTACCTGATCTTTGATTTATACTTTCAGGAAGTTTTCTGTGACCCTGAGAGTTTTAGTATCTTATTCCAGGGTCTTGCAGCTGGTGTGTGTCAGAAGTAGGATTTGAATCCAGTCTTCATGACTCCAAGATTGCCATTCTTTTAACTATACCATGCTTCCTGGCTCATATTATGTTTGTTGATTGATTTTATGGAGGGCCCATTGCTGCCATTTCAACATCAAAATACAACATAAGAAAATATTACAAGAAATAGAAGCATTAATATGCAAAGCAATCACTTTTTGGAGGATTAGATATTGTGCAGTCTATGCCAAATTATGTTCTTATGATTCAAAAATGGGGCCTAAGACATCGTTTTCTGCTAATTATACAGCTAACTTCCAATTATTCTATGGTCCAGAGCCAATTGAATTCCATTTAAAATGTAAACACGCAATATGTATAAGGCAATATGGGTTTGGTGCTGGAAATAGAAAAGTTGAAATCAAAAGAATCTTTGCCCTCTATAGGCTTACATTTTCTGGGAGGATATAATATATGACTATTTAAGTAAGTACTACATGGCATCTATAGGGAAAGCACTAAACAGCATGGGGAATTAAGAAAGATTCAGACATATAACATTTGAGGAATGCTAGGAAAGTCACACTTGTTTAGGCAAGTTGATAATGAAAACCAAGGCAGGAGCAAACTTCTTTCTGAAGTGGGCTATTTTTCTTTCAAAATGCATCATAGAACAGGAGAAAGATCACTGATCATGTAGTTAGGAGGCCTGGATTCAAATTAATTCTCTGCCAGTTCGTATTACTACCTATGGCATCTTGAAAAAACCATTTAACTTCTGTAGTTCTTTTGTTTTAATCCATAAAATGAGTTAAATAATCTCTGAGATGCTTTATAATTTTAAATCTACAATCCTGACTTCACATACTATAAACATATGTAGAAAGAAAATGGAAAGTGGATTAAAGTGAAACATATTAGAGATCACTAAAAGTATATAAATTAGTTCTTCAAAAGGACTTTGGCAACATTGTGTCATTGTAGCAAGAAGTCTAGACTAATAATAAGACTGCTATTTACTATCACTTAATTTCTCTATAAATTAAATTAAGCATCCAATTTTTTCCTTCATCAAAATCCACATAAACAAAAACTTACATATATTTAAGATGCATTTTTAATACTTATGAAACCAAGTTTAATTATATAATTTTAGTAGGAGGCAAGTAGGGAGTTACTATGGGTCTTCAAGTTTATATACATTGACTAATTAATTAGATAATACTTTTGGATGTAGGGTAAAATTTCAAACAGGCTGCTCATTATGGTATTTTGTGGGTTACTTATTGAACAATGGGGGATTTGATGATCTCTAAGAACTCTTGGTGCTCTGAAAGTATTATTATAAATAAGCTGTGCTAAGCTTCATAGAGGTAATGATACTGATGGCAATGGTAATAATTATTTATCTGGCAGTTTAAAGTTTGCAACATACTTTATACATCTTATCTCCTTTGAGAATCACAAAAACACTAGGGTTTTTGCAGTGGTCTAATGGAACTAGTTTGAATTGACTCCTGAGAACCAATTATTAAATTTTCAGTGTACTTACATCTCAGAAACTGGCAAATGTCACATATTAGTGTTTGATTTATTGTTTTATTGGTTGTCTAGCTCAATTTTCAGCACTTAAAAAATTGAAGGATAAAATATTAATAATATAGATTAAACTTAAAAGTATATCATAAGCATACACATATGTAATGTATATATATAATATACATATTACACACATATTTGAGATTCAGTTATTAAATATTTAGCAATATCTACTGGATATAGGTAATAGATTTATAAGAAGTCATTTTAGAAAAATATTGAGCAGCTAAGTAGAAGAATGAATAAAGCACTGGACCTGGAGAGAGGAAAACTTGAGTTTAGATCCCACCTCAAAGAATAGTTGTGTGATCCAGGCAATAGAGCAAGTCACTTCACTTTTGTTTATTTCAGTATACTCATATGTAAAATGAAGATCTAAATAACATCTACTTCTCTGGTTTTTGTGAGAGTCAGATGAGATATTGTAAAACTATTTAGCAAGCCTTAAAGTACTATATAAATGTGGATTATAATTCCTATTTTTATTATTTCTTTTTTTTTTTAAAGTGTGTGTGTGTGTGTGTGTGTGTGTGTGTCAATGGGGATTAAATGAGTTGCTCAGGGTCACATAGCTAGGAAGTCTTAAAAATTTGCTACTCCATGAAATACATAAAAGCAATTGACAAACAAAAATCTTTTATAACTGCATGCAGTATAGAATAAAATGTATGAAAACAGCACATATCATGAATCTTTTTAGTGTATGGTTGCTCTATCATTTTTATCATGACTGAGTCTTCATTACTCTATTTGGAGTTTTCTCAATAAAGATAATAGAAGGATTTGCCATTCTTTCTCCAGCTCATTTTATAGTTGGGGAATGGAGACAAAAAGAGTTTAAGTGATCTATTTAAGGTCACATGCCTTGTAAATGTCTTTTTAGTGGGACTCCATTAATGAAACTTTTTCATTTCATGATTAATATTTACTTAAAAAACTTTGAGATTGCCAAGATCTATTTCTCTCTAGGAAGTTTATACATTATAAAGCACATTTATCATAATCTTTCCAGTCATCAAATCTTAGTGAACCATGAAAGCAAACTAACTCATTGAACTGTAATGTACATAACATTTACAACAAACTAAGGATAGTGAAATCATGGCTTGGGGCAGTCATATTTCTTATTTTACATTCTTTTCTGTAAGGTTTTTATCAACTGACTCTTTGAACCATTCTTTTCTCTCCAAATGTCAGTACATAAGGATTTGGCAGTTTGGGTGTCAAAAGTGTGTTTCTGACAGTGTGTCTTCAGCATTTTTTGACAGACAATTCTAGGCAATTTTGAGTTGACTCTTCTGACTGCTCCATTTGTTTGTCTATGTATTCTAAAATCTGTAGAATTCTGGGACTCCTTAATACAGAATTAGTCAACAAGCATTTTTTAAAATAACTATTGTAGTACAAATATCATATTAAATTTTAGGGATACAAAGAAAGGCAAAAAAACAATCCCTGTCTTCAAGGAAGAGAGAACATATAATAAACAGAATACATACCAAATAAACTGACATCAAGAAGAATCAGGAAAAGCTTCTTGCAGAAGGTAGGATTTTATTTTGTGGGTTAGTTTAAATAAGAAATAGAATGAACATCTCTGTAAAATCTGGCCAGTAGAAGAGGATAGCTTATAATGAAATAAAGCAAATATGGTAGAAAATGTAAAGAGAAATTAAAGTATAAAACTATTGAATACCTCTTTCCTTTTATTTCTTCCATATTATTAATACCCCAGGTCGTTTCTCAGGATCACTATCACAGGGTCAGGAGCATAGTTGTAGACCCAGAAAAAAAACATTTGAGGTCATTGGCTCTAACTTTCTAATTTTTCAGATAAAAAAAGAAATCTCAGAGGAAAAAAAATAACTTATCCAGAATCATATGCTCAGTTAGTATAGTCAAGGTTTGAACCTGGGTCTTTCTCTTTTTATGATTTCAAATCCAATGTTCTTTCAACTAAACCACACTTCATCACACTTCCTCAAAACCAGCCATGAGATCTTAATACTAAGAAATTTCAGAGATTTAAAAAAATTCAGAAATTTTTATCTTAGAAATCTTTAATCTTAGAATCATTGCCTTAAAGCTAGAAAACAGTTTAGCAGTTATTTAGTCCAATGTTAAACTAGCTTAAAGGTCTACAGAGACACTGTGCTGACCTCATTGTTGTATGCCTGTGAAACCTGGACAGTATACTGCCAGGAAACTGAATTGCTTCCCCTGAATTGTCTTAGGAAGATTCTGAAGATCACTTGGCAGGATAAGATACCAGGAACTGAAGTCTTTTTTCAAACTAAACTGCCAAGTATTTTAACTCTATTGCAGAGAGCACAACTCCATTGGACCAGCCACATTGTTGAAATGCCTAATGTAGGCTTGCCAAAAAGATTATTTTATATAAAACTCACAAAGCAAGCACTCATGAGGTGGTCAGAAAAAGTGATATAAAGACAGTCTCAGGGTCTCTCTTAATTTTAGAATTGATTGTACTGCTTAGGAGACATTGGCATAGGACTTTCCAGCATGGCATGCCCTCATCAGAGAAGATGCTGTGCTCCATAAGCAAAGCATAATTGAATTAGCCCAGAAGAAACATGAGATGTGCAGTTAGAGAAGTCACATCAAATGTTCTTAGGGACTATTTGTATCATACCTGTGCAGATTATTCCAAGCTTATATTGTGATTAGCCACAATCAGACATACAGTAACTAGATTCTAACATAGTGATAATATTTTGGTTTTTGAGAATGAAGGACCAGTTTAAGCTTAAATAAACTTAGATTAGTCAGGATATTGCACTATTGAGGAATGAGATGGGCAATTGCACCTAGGAATATGGCAGAGAGTTTAGCAACTAGGATGTCTGCATGCCTGAAAGAGTTAGTAAAGGGACAAAAAAAGGTAGTAGAATAGAAATTAATTGTCAGATCATAGATTATAGATTTAGAAGAGAAAAGAATCTTAAAAATGATCAGGTCCAAATCCTTTATTTTACAGATAAGGAAACTGAGGTCAAGAGGTTAAGTAATTTAGCAACAATCACACAAGTAATATATGTCAGAAATTGAACCAAGGTACTTTTGATTCTGTATACAATGCTATTTCTACTATACTCCCCTGAATGTACAATACTAGTAGCAATAGACCACCTTACTACTGAGCTAGCCCTTTTTCTCACCATAGGAGATTTTCTTTTTCCTCCAAAGTCAGAAAAAAATCCTCAGAGTTGGTCAGCCTGAATCATTTAACTGCAGTAGGGAGTGAGAAAAGACTGAAAACAGGGTAATTTCCAGTATGCCCTCTTCTCCAAGGCCTGATATTGCAACATTAAAAAAATTTTCTGAATTGTACAATTTGTTGATTTTCTCTACTCCTGTCTTCCCTTGCCATCTTCCATTGAATATAACTGTGAAAGACCCTGATCTCCTGAAGGAAATTCTGATTGAAGATAATAAGTGTGGTTGATCATACTTAATCTCTGATCTTTCCTCATGAAATATGGTTTCAATGCTGAAGAAGCCACATGTGACAAGCATTGGATAATAATTAATTTTTCATTTCTACGTAAAAGTGGTATGAATGGTCAGGTAACAAAGTTCTATTTTTATTTATTCTTTGCCTTTTAGTTATAGAGATATCTTTGTGTGTGTGTGCATGTGTGTGTGTGTGTGTGTGTGTGTTTGTGTAGAGAAGGAGAAAAAGATTACCTTGGTTAGTATATATATATATGTTAATATATATATATATTTGTATATAGTATAGTATATCATATTATATATATCATATATATTATTATTTGGTCATAAAGATAGAATTTTGTATTATATGTGTATATGTGTGTATATGTGTGTGTATGTGTGTGCATGTGTCTAACAGACTTGTGATTTCATTGGTAAAAGGAATACTTGGTGAGAAAATTCTCTCTACTAATATAAGCCTACACCTACTCTTCAACTGGGAGGCTTAGACATTTATTGGGTATACTGAGAATTATATGATTTGCTCAATCACTCAGGTTATAAGTTTCAGGGGCAGGGCATGAACTCAGTTCTTTCTGACTCCTTGATTGATTCTTATCCTTTAGACAATACTATTTCTCTAATGGTAAAATACTACTAAAATATGTGACAAGACATAAAACCATATGTTCATTTTAACTTCCTTGAGAGATCTACTACATTCCAGTATACATATATAAAAGATATTCCATATACATATATATATAAAAGATATTCCATATATATATGTATATATATATATACACACATATACACACATATAT
>JAJPUD010028847.1:1003-14352 GCA_023553655.1 Myrmecobius fasciatus
TTCAACATTATTAACATGTAGTGGACTTCCTGCCATCTAGGGGAGGGGAGGGGACTGGGGGTAAAATTTGTAATGGAAAGCTTTGTAAAGATCAAAGTTGGGAAAATACCCATATACATGTCATACAAATAAAAAGCTTTAAAAAAAAAAAAGAAACGACCAGCAGGACGATTTCAGAGAGGCCTGGAGAGACTTGCATGAACTGATGCTGTGTGAAACGAGCAGAACCAGTAGATCATTATACACAGCAACAACAGTATTGCATGATGATCAATTCTGATGGACATAGCTCTCTGCAACAAAGAATTGTCTCAAACCAGTTCCAATTGTTCACTGAAGAAAACCATATACATCCAGAGAGAGGGATATGAAATATGGAGCACAACGTAACATTTTCATGATCTCTATTGATATTTGCTTGCATTGTGTTGCCTTTCTCTGATTTTCTTTTTTTTCTTGTAGATAGGATTTTTCTTGCATAACTTGTCAAGTATTTCAACATTATAAACATGTAGTGGATTTCCTGCCATCTAGGGGAGGGGAAGGGACTGGGGGTAAAATTTATAATGGAAAGCTTTGTAAAGATCAATGCTGGGGAACTACCCATACATATGTTATACAAATAGAAAGCTTTAATAAAAAACTTTAAAAAAAAAAGAGTCAGACAGTTGAAACAACTGAACAGCAACAACAATAATACTAGAACCCTTTCTGTAATTTTCCTGACCATTGGTCACTCAGCCTCCAGTTGACTTCTCTGGTGTTAAGAAACTTAACTGTAGAGGCAGCTCATTCCACTTTTGTCTACAATTTCAATTATTAGGAAGTTTTTCTTTATGCCTAGTTGAAAACAACTTGTTTGTAATTTCCATCTACTTTGCTGCTTCTGTCTTGTGGGAAGCAAGGGTATGATCTTACAGAATCATACATAGAGATAAGGCTAGAACTTGAACCTCCTGCTTCCTGGCTATGACTTCATTCTATTACATGGTATGTCCTCCCTTTCAGAAAGAAGGAGTACATACTCCAAAAACTTGCTATTGTAGAAACAGCTCAGGCACCGGAGCCAAGAGTCCTGGCTTTGTACCCTGATTCTGTCATTTACTCGCTGAATATGAACCATCCAAAGTAACATTCCTTTCCCATGCCTCTGCTTCTTCTGGTAAAAATGAGGCCCTAAACTCCAGGATATCTAAAGTCTATCTCCGACTTTACACAGCAGAAGAGATTGTGGGTGATTGTGGGAGAGTACCTTAGTTTAGGAGCAACTGTATTTTAGAACGAGATAGTTGGAGGGATCCAACTGTCCCCATAATCGTTTACACTTAGCTTTGAACCAAATTGTTGTTTATTAAGCAGGAGAGTTCTATGTTATGGACCTGTACCCACAGATATAAGCCCCTTCTGCTCCCAGGTCAGTCTGGGTCTCCCCAGTACTGAAAGTTTCAGCAGCTGCTCCAGTGGACAGGTAAAATTAGCACACTTGACGTCAGCAAGAAAATCCCTTCCAGCCCGTAAAGCCTATCTTCAGGGGCGAATGGGGGAGGGGTCAAATGGGAGTATTAAGAGAGATGAAGAAGTAAGGAAGAGGAACAAGGAAGATGAAGGAGAAGGCGATAAATGTGGGAATGGATGAGTTAAAAGGGATGGGAGAGAGATAAAGCCGAGAGGGAAATGAGGGGAGGATGGGAGGAGTTGGGAGAGGGAGAGGGAAGACGTGGGGAGGCTGGGATATGTGAAAGACATGGAATGGAGTAATGAGAGGAGGAAACTAGTGGGATAGGCTGGAAAAGAAGAAAGGGGTAAGAAAGTGAGGCTGAGAGGAGAAAAGGACTAAAGTAGGGGCAAGGGAAAAGGATGGGGAAGGCCACTCTCTGCCCCCTCCCCCACTTCCTTGAACTGCACTTTCTTCTGCAGACCCTCGCTTTCTGTGGGCACAGTTTCTCAATATTGAGAATGAGAGTGATGCAGCATCCCCAGAAACAGCAAGAGGAAGGAATATTGATTGGCCTTGGGGCCTTGAATGCCGCGACTTCTGGCTCAAGGTCTCTTGCTCTCAAATCTACTGCCTTCCCCGCGGCCCGGTATAGGGTAGCTTCCAAAAGAGAATAACCTGCGATTAGGGCCCACCCTGTCTCTGCAAGACAAAGACCACTACCACCCCCTCCTCTCTTTCAGGGACCCTATTCCGTCCTCCAACGGAACGCGTTCCGGCTAGAGACATATGCCGGGAGCAACTGATGAGCAAAGTCTGAGGCTAGAAAAGATGCCGGCGTGAGATTAGACCTCATCTCAGAAAGAGGATGCTGGCCCGGAGTGTGGCAGAAGGGTCCGGGTCCGGGGTCACCTAATGGGAGCCGGGTTGGGGGAGGGATGCGCTTACCCACGAGCAACCAGAGGGAGCCGCCGGACAGAAGGAAGAAGGTGAGCATATTTGCTGAACGTGACTGCAGCCCGGGCGGGCGACTGCAGCTGCGCGCACTGCGGACAAAGAGACCGGGCACCGGCGGCCTCTCCTATGGCTCCTCAGGACCCACTCTGCTTCTGTCGCTCCCTCCTATGTCTCCACTGCTGCCTCCCGCAGCATCAGCGCCACCCTGGTTCCCGCAGCGGCGAAGCTATTTTTAACCTTTTCCCTCCCCCTCACCTACGCTTTCTCACCCCACCCCCTTCCTTCTTTGCTCCCCACCTCTCTCCTCCTGCAGTCTAGAGTCCTCCGTACTCCCCGGCTGTAAAGTCATATCCACCTGTGGGGGTGTAATGAAGTAGTGCTCACCTTGATCATCAGCCCACGGCTTTGCAAGTCCAGAAGAGAAAATATTGATAGAGGTGGGGTGGGGCCCAGACCCATTTTCTTGTGGCCCCTCTCAACTTCCTTCAGAAACAAAAGTGAAGGGGAGATAGAGTTCTTACAGACTTCTTGGGCTTGGGGTTGCTAACTAAAGAGAAAACAGATCTTTAGCAAATCCACTTAATCAGTTACAATTCAAACTGATATAAAGGACAGTTATTTATTAGTTCAAATCAGGTTAATGATGGATGTGTATGAGAACTAGGGCATCCTGGGAAATATAGATATATAGAAATAATAACAGGAACATCTCACATTTATATTTATATTTTAATGTTCATTTTACAAATAAGAAAACTGAAGCTAAGATAAAGTGGGCTTCTCATAATCACATAACTAATGTCAGAGACACAATTTGTTTTTTATTTTATTTTTATTTGCAAAACATGTGGGTAATTCTTCAACATTAACCCTTACAAAGCTTTTTGTTACAAATTTTTCCTCCCTACTCCCTACTCCTCCCCTAGATGGCAGGAAATCCATTACATGTTAATTATGTTAAAATACTTGACAAATCGAATATATGTATACCTATTTCCACACTTATCATTGTTGTACAAGAAAAATCGTATCTACAGGAAAGAAAAATCAGAGAAAGGAAACACAATGCAAGCAAACATCAATCAAGAGCATGAAAATGTTATGCTGTGGTCCACATTTCACATCCCTCTCTCTGGGTGTATATGGTTTTCTTCAGTGAACAATTGGAAGTGGTTTGAAACATTTCATTGTTGAAGAGAGCCATGTCCATCAGAACTGATCATTATATAGTATTATTGTTGCCGTGTATAATGATCTCCTGGTTCTGCTCATTTCACTCAGCATCAGTTCATGCAAGTCTCTCCAGGCCTAGAGACACAATTTGAAGCCAGACCTATTGATCTGAGTCTAGTGTTCTTCCCATCATGCTAAGCTGCCTCTCTAAATGTTTGCAGTCTGGCTTCTCCCATGACTCCATTCTAGATCCAAACAACTTTATTTTCCCTGAAACTTGGATAACTTAAAGTGTTGAGCCAAATAAAATATTTCTCTCTAACCAATCTGGATCTCAGTTCAGGTTTTGCCAAAATATCATTCAATTCAACAAACATTCAATTGAATTCATAAGGATCCCTTTCCCCTTCCTGGTTCTCAGTTTCCTCATCTGTAAAAGAGGGTATTCATGTTTAACATATATTGGACTACTTGCCATCTAGGAGTAGGGGTAGGGGAAGGGGGGGAATTGGAACACAAGGTTTTGCAAGGGTTAATGTCACAGAATTATCCATGCATATGTTGTGAAAAATAAAAAGCTTTAATATTTTTTAATTAAAAATATAATGGAATATTATTCTATAAAAAAGAGGGTATCAAACTTCATAATTCTTCCCAAATCATAATCTTTGGCCTCAGAGGCAGAATTTCTAATTTTTCCCTATATAAATATATACACATATGTACATGAAGACATACATATACAGTATGTTATATCCATATATATGTGCAATACATATATATATATATATCTTCCATAAATGAGAGAATAAAAGATTATGATAAAAAGAAGCCCTCTTTTAATGGTCAAAAATAGGTTTCTCATTAATTTGCTAATTATAGCATAAGAAGAATTCATTGCTTGGGATCTGTAGAAGGGCATAGGCATGAATAAAAACCTCACAATTTTCTTCCAAGGTCCTTTTCTGATCCTTTGGTTCCATTTATATACCTTTCTCCTTTAGCTTGTATACTTAAGTGCCCTACTCCTCATTTCCCAAGGTCATCCTTTCATCTTCCAAAGACTATTTGAATAAATTATTTTTCATTCAAACTATGCTTTTCCAGTTCCCCTCTTCAGTGTATCTCCTTCCTCAATGGCCCTAATAATTTGAGAATCATTCTGTGAATTCTCAATATCTCTAGAAACCCAGAGTGTATACTTTGGAAAATACCAGACACCTAGTCCAGGACTGACACTGTTAAAACATCAGGTTTGCAATTTAAGTCATGGGTTATATCTTTCAGGAGGTACCTGATACCATATGGTTGGTGTATGTGCATGCTCCCCACTGTCATTACAGGAAGGATCAACCCACCCCCAATCTTCTTAACCTGCCCATCTTTAATTGGTAGAGGCAGGAATGAAAAGGTCAGGTTAGACTGAGTGATGCTTAAAGTAGGTCCATGATCCTAATGGGGAGGGAGGAGAAGTGGTATGGAATAAAATCCTCTTTGCTCTCAGTTTCCAAAGACATGACTCTAATTATATATTGTTTTCTGACTGGGCCTGTTTACTTTGGCAGTAGGGAAATTCCATCCATTTAATAGGAGCAGAATTCTAACTATGTCCCCACAGGGAATAGAAGATGGAGTCTATTTAATTTACATAGCCATGATCTATCTCTCTTCACAAATGATTCAGGCTTTTGATGCTTGCTCTCAAATAGCCCAGAATTAAGAGGCAGCCTCTTGGTCATGCTTGTTCTAAATGTGTGACGCTACATATAAGGTTAGAGGAGAGTGGAATGCTCTGTCATAATTACTGTATTCTGATTTAGCTATTGGAGAGTAAGAGAACATGTATCATTTTACTAGCTTTGGGTAAAAACACTGAAATTGGAGTCAGGAATATATAAGTTCAAATTCTTCCTCAGATACTTATGATCTGTGTGGTCCACAATAAGTGATTTACTCTAAGTAATTTACCCCTACCAACCTCAATTTCTTCATCTGTAAAATAGAGATAATACATGGCACCTGCTCCAGGATTCTTGTGAGGCTCAAACAAGATCACATATGAAAGCTCTTTGTAAAACCTAAAATAAATACTAGTTATTATTTTTATTATTAGCTGCTCCCCAGAGTGATTTCCTTGAATAATACTTCCCCAAATATTGTAGATACTATAAGTCAGGAATTTATAGATTTAAATAACTCTAACCATAGCCAAAAAACTATGAAACTATATATCCTTGGTTTTCCTGTCAAGAAAATAGGGACACTATCTGTCTGGTGGTCTCACAGATTTTACTGCTTTGAGCTTGGACAAAATATGATATCTTACTTTAAACTACTCCATTTGTAAGGATGAGTACTCACTTTGAGTAAAAGTGAGATCATTAATGCTACAAATGGAAGGTCCTAAAAAACTTAAATTCAGAAGACTTTGGACTAGAGTCCAAAAATATCAGTTATCAACTTTGTGATTTTGGGCAAGTAAATTACCCTTCTCTCAAGCTGATTTAACTTAAGCTTCCAGAAAATGAGGGAACTGAATTAGATAAATTCTCAAGTCCTTTCCAGCTCCAATAGTCTGAAATTCTGTGATTGCTCAGGTTGCATCTACAAACAAATTCTATTACCACCTGATGACAAATTAAAAAATTTCTCAAGCTTATATCATGCATGATGGCAGATATATTGGCATCCCCCCCACTGGACCAGAGGGTTGCTTTGATCTTATTTGGTAAATATGGTCTTCTCTAATTTATCATATCTATTTACCTATATTTTTTCATTTAATAATTGTTATTCTTGTCTCAAAAGGGATCTTGGCAGAGGTGATAAGACTGTTGGCCTTGAAGTCAGAAAGACCCAGGGTTAAGTTCTCTCTCTGACACATACTAATTATGTGATTCTAGGGACCTCACAACCTCTCAGTAGCATAGGCAATCCACTAAGTTGTTAAGTTGTAGAGAGGATGCTGACATGCACTGGCATAGATAGAGAAAGTTTCTCTATCCGCTATTACCTCTACTAGTGAAATAATTATGCTATCATATATAAGAAAGAACTTGATCTGAGTCTTCAAGGAAATTGGGGTTTCCAAAAGACAGAAGGAAGAAAAACTTTATAGGCATTGGAGACAGCCTGTACAAAATCATGGAAGCAAGAGATGGAATTTTACATCTGGGAAACAATAGATAAGGCAACTTGATTATCATATAAAGTACACTAAGGAAAGTCATGTACAATAAATAAGTAAAGATAGTTTAGAGTCAGATTTAGAAGGAATGCTCAGCAGAGGGGCTCATATGTTATTATATTAGAGGCAAATAGGGAGCCACTGCAGTTTATTGAGCAGGGCTCCAGAGTCAGACAAATGTGTACTTTAGAGATACCAGTTTAATCGCTGTTCAAAAAGTGCCACTAGAGATGTTGTCAAGGGATGTCTTTAGAGAGATTTAGATAAATTATTGTTTGGACATAGCAGGATCTGGGAGAGGAAAGAACTGAGGATAACTACAAGATTTCAAATTTAGGTAGCTTGAAAGGAATAGAGGTTAGCAAGATGAAAGTATTTGGGTGAGGGTGGAGAGATAATGAATCCTTTTTTGGATGTGTGAATTTAAGATGTCTATAGAACATCTAGTTAGAAATGTCTTACAATCAGTCTTTGATGTTCGACTAGAACTCAGGAAAGAACCTAGAGATGGTATTTAAGCTTGTGGGGGTTGATAAAAATGAGTCATAGAAAGTGTGCATAGAGAGAAGAGTGGGGGACAGAATCCTGGAGTACCCCATACATAGAGTGGGACATGGTTGGTGCTAGAGACCCTGGAGTTTAATGACTAAACATGTAGGAGGAGAATCAGGAGAGAGTCATGTTATAAAGTCTCCAAAGAGAAAAAATATACTGGGAAGGGCATGACAAATAATATAAAATGTTGTAACAAGGGCCTCTCCTTTTCTAGATTTGCTTTTTAACTCTCTGGTCCTTGCCATCATGTTTCAGCTGCCTTTTTTTTCTGAAGGATCTTTCTACCTTAGTCCCAGGCTAGCCATTCCTTATTCCTCTCCCAGTTTTACTTCTGACTCTCAAGACTTTACTACCATACTTTTCCTCCTGATTTTCCTTTATGTGTTGTCTTTCACCATTAGACTAATCTCCTTGAAGTCAGGGACTGTTTCTTTTTTACTGTATTTATGCCTCCCATATTTAACTGGTGGTTAGTAAGCACTTTGTAAGTACTTACTTATTGACTTGAAAAAGGATAAGGATTAAAATAAAACCACCAGATTTGGCAATTAGTCTATGAGAGAAGTTTCAGTTGAGTGAGGAGGTCAGAAACCAAAATAGAAAGAAGGAAACAAGAAGACTAGGCAACTTTCTCTTTTTCTAGAACTTGTTTGTGAAATGAGGATATATATATATATATATAGCACAATAGAATAAGATGGTGATAAGGTCAAATGTTTTTAAAAGGTTGGAAGAGACCCAAATATTTTTGAAAGCATCAGAGAAAAAAAGCCAGTAGGAGGGGGAATGTTCATAGGACAAGATGATGGAGAATATAGGAAAAGCTGGGATAAAGGGCATAAGTAATTTGATTGGATCTGCAAAAGAAGAGAGTTGTCTTTTTTCAGAGACTGGAACAAAGAAAAGAATATGGAATGACACCAATATGACTTGACATATAAACTAAGGGAGGTTTTCTTTATTGGACAAATGCATAAAAATGACTACAGTTTTGTAATGATAGAATCCCTCCAGCACCTAGGACAGGGATTCAAGGGGAAAACGTGATTGCTTAATTTTTTTGCTGTACTACAAGAGATGGAAAGTTGCCAACAGCCAGGCAAAGGTGGGATGCTTAATGACAGTTTAAAGCCAGAAATTCTTTGAAAGTTTAAGTTTCTTGTCCAATTCTACTAAGCACAGATTCTGAGCTTTCCTTAAGTTTTTCTGTGTTGTTAAACAATTGCTTCCATACTTGTGATTGACTCAGTCTCTTCCTCATAGGATACTATGTGGAGCTCTCAATTAGTATTTGTTTGTAAACTCCTTTTATATCTTCCATTAGAAAGATACATCCATACTGTGCACAATAAATTCTATGAAATGGACAAATCATAGATTTGTTAAGTGTTTCCATATTCTACAAAAATGGCTTAATATTATGTATGAATAAAAAGTGTCACTTCAATGTGAATATTGAGATACCCTAGAGACCATAAATGAACAGCATTTAAATGTAAAATATAGATGTAAGAATCTTCCTTCTTATACCCACTACCATGACAATTCTATGACAGCTTGGAAAGTTGCTGTATCATTAACAGCTGTTTAAATTTGTGCACAGCACTAGGAAACAGTTGGTGCTTCCAAGGACATTTTATGTTATGACTATGAAAGGTTACAGAATGACTTCAGATAAATGTGTTAAGACCCTAGTGCTAGTAAGAAATAGACTTTATTGACCTCCATTTGGCTGCAGATATTACTAAGAAGTAACCTCTGCTTGTTGTATACAAAGAAAAGTACTACCACCTTGTAAAACATGTTTAAATAAAATTAGTACTAGCAAATCTTTGGAACTAAACTGCTTTGACTTTTTTTTTACCCTGTAAAGTTTCTTCTATATCTGTGATCTTGTTACCCAGGAGGTTCCCTTTAGTTTGATCACCCTGGAATTTTCCTTTGTCCTTGTGGTTTTCTCACCCTGGCAGATCCCTTCACCTCTATGACTAATTTCTCTTAATGGGGAAGTATTGCCAATGACTTAAATGAGATAGTAAGAGTGTAAACTATATTTTAATAGTGATTTATCATTTTACCATACACACATAGATATATTCAATCAGAAACCAAAAAACTTCCATTGCTGATAAAATATTGTCCAGAAAGTTATTTTTAGTTTATTATTTCCCTGTCAGGATTGATTCTAACCAAAGTAGAGATTTTGAAAGTAAATTATATAAAGATTAGCCTTTACAGCATTAAGAAAGCAAGAATGATATTTTACCATTCTCAAGAAGATCCATAACCTGAGCATTTCAATCTAATACTGATGAATATGTTGGGCACATTGAAGCCTGAACATAAATCTCAGTGGAACCAATATATGGCATTTTTAGTTTGCATATTCAACTTTATCAAAGATGATATCACAGATTTTACACTCAATATTAATGTTTGGGTATGCACCATCTTTATGTGTTGATTTTAGCTAGATAGAAAGAATGTAAAAGATAGAAAGAATAGAAAGGTAGAAAGTAGTTACAATCAATATATTTTCTTATATTGAAAGAGAAGTTTAAGGAAGATTATCTATTGGTACTTGATAATAGGTGGTTCTAATCTCAGCAAAGAATTCTTATACTAATAAAGGTTCAATGTCAGGTTCATCATCAAGATCTAGAAACAGGTGATAAGTTAGTAGATAGATGGAAAATAGATTTATTTTTCAAATTGTTAAGAGACTGGGCAAATTGACAGTAAATAGAGTAGCATCAGAGAGTACTGGGGTGCTATAAAAACAATTCATAGAAATGATCTAATACCCATAGGAGAGAGAGTTGAATTCTCTAAGGAACAAGAAGAAAGTAATGAGCAATTAATTAAAAGAACTTCAAGAAGAGATAATCTACCAGTTATAAATAGACTGTATGAGTTAGACAATAGTTCAGAAAGTGATGATTACAGTGAGGATGACACTATACTCAGAACTCAACAACCAGTGTTGGGGCTGAACTCAAAAGCAGTTCTTTTCCTTTTTAAATGTTCATTTGGAGAGAATGAAGGGGTAAAAGACATTTTTAAAAGTTTAGAAATAAGGGTAGTTTGTAGCATCGACTTATGTAAGGAAATGATCAGGTTTAACCTCTATTTAATCAATATTTAGTGTATTGCAAGAGAAACAGAAGTGGTTTATTCAATAATAAAAATCTGTTACTGCTTTTGATGTGTAAATGCAATGTCATGCATATATTATTATTTTATTTGTTTTATTACTATTGATGGTGTTGCATTATTTTTATTCTATTTAACTAATATTTTTTACTGCTACTAGTATTGTTTTTTTTTCCTTCTTTGTTTAAAGCCAAGTTTTGCTTTGCATTGTGATGCGTATATTGTATATAATATTCCTGTGGATTTGGTAGATTTCAAATGATTTTAAAATAACTGAAAATTTTTGGACCTCAGAGAAAAATGTAGTATCTTTTTAATGCTCTTCCAAAGAGACTACGGTAGTATTCATGCCTTTTAAAAAAGCCAAGTGGAATATTGTGGAAATAAGAATCTTAACTAGTAGTTAGGAGATACTCTTTAGAATGATGACGAGAGAAACTGAAAGAATTGTTTCCTATTATAAATGAATAAAAGTTGTAGATGACAGAGAAAAAGAAAATGTAGGAATCTTCTTTCCCGGTAAAAATGCTTTAACCTTTATTACTCAAAGAGGAATCTTGAGAAGAGACTTTGTTTGGTATTTTAAGTGCACTGAATGACAGAATGGTATTTCCAGAAGAAGGAAGTCACAGTCATAGGAATAGTTTGAATTGACTATGGCTTTGAGTTTTCTTGCAGTTAAAATATTGCTAAGTCATTTATGTTTTTGGTATTATTTTTAATATATTGTTAATATATTTTATATTCTTAGGAAATTAGGAGTTTCAGTGTCTCAAGAAAATCCATGGGTAATGGGGTTTTTCTAGTTTATTAAATAACACTTAACATTATTAAATAATAATTCATTAAACAACATTCAAAAAACTGAATTAGGGACTCTGATCTACCCTTGGGTTATCCTAGAACTTGGAATGATTAACTTAAATATGGGAATTAGTCAAATAGCAAGCTGAAGGGTGACTTAGAAGCATGGATAGTCAATACCCCTTAAACATTGCTTTATATTATGAGTAGTGCAAAATTATTATTCTAAGCTAGAATAAGGGCTCAGAGTCAAATTAAAATCTCTAAAACTATAGACGCATTACTTCTATCACATTGGGTCAGTCACTACACTCTTCTATCCTTTATTTTCCTCAAGTCCTTTTCAACTCTAAATCTCTAGTCTTATAAACTAGTGAAGAGGTTGGCATATTTTCACACTTGTGCTCCAAGGAGTCTAGGCAATGCTCATGAGTGCCTCTGGCGGGTTTAATGCATTGACAATGGAAAGGATACAAATAGGAAAGAAAGGATTTAGAGAATGAGGCATGTAAGAGGGAAGAGAAATAAGGGACAGACAAAAAAGAAGTATGAGTGTCAAGTACAATTGTCTCAGGACTACTCAATGTCTGTCACAACAGACTCTTACTAATAGGAGAAGCTCATTTAATGAAACAAAAAGCTGTTGTTGTCATAGCTAAAATATTCCTCAAGAAGATCTCTTTTCTGAAAGATCTATCTTTCCTTCTGCCAGGAGCCAAACGCTATGTTTTCTCCTTCAGCAGAGTCCATCAATGAAAGAATTCACAGTATAAGAGGCTTTCTCATTTCCCAGCCTCTGGACTTTAAGTTATAGGATTCTTTCTACTGTCTTCAATCTTGTGAGATTATATGGACAAGCAAGGAAATCCAGATTTAGATCTATTAAACAGCTCTTCAATAAAAAGATACAGAAATCTTCCCTATTCACATGTTAATATTTTCAAAACATATTCCCAACTCATCATGCAACAATTACTTGTTAGATTAGGATTGCAACTCATTTACCCAAAAGTTGCAACAGTCTTGATTGAGAGCTCAAAGTATATGAGCCCTTTGATCTCAGAGGTCAGATGAATGAGGCAGGAGACTAATAGAGTGTAAAAAGAGCTCCAGTTTATTATGTAGCACATATATTGTTGATATACATTTTTGCAAGCATGATCAGCACTGTGAACATAGGCAATCCCCAATCACCATTCAGAGAAGCAGCTCTTGGGCTTTGCATATGCATGGTATCTGCCAAACGGGAGGAGAGCCAATCTAGCCATCTAGCAATATGCTCACAGGTGAGAGGCCCTGTCAAGGCATACCTGTTTACAATTACCCTGTGACTCTCAGACCAAACCCTTTCCCATGGTCACAAATCACTGCTCTTTGCTCAACAAGGGTGTTTCTGCAATAAAGTAGGAAACTTATTGTGCACCAAAGGTCGAGGTGGCCTCTGTCCTCCCTCTCAGCAGAGTCCCATACTCCAATACCCAAAGACTTGAAAAACCATCCAGGTAATTTGGGTCCTATAAATGTGTTTTAGTATCAACAAATGAAGGACATTTATTTACAGATGACCAAATGGAATCTATCCAAATTCAGAGAAACATTTAAATTGCATTTTAAAACAACTACATAAAAAAAAGGATTCTTTCCATGACTTAATATTGCCTAGCTGTGTGACCCTGGACAAGTCACTTAACCCCAATTGCCTCAGGAAAAAGCAAACAAACAAACAAACAAACAAAACAACTACATAAAGTATAAAATATTTGGAAGTCTCCCTGCTAAGACACACAGGAACCATAAGGATACAATTACAAAATATCCTACACAAATACACATCTAAATAATTGGAGGAACATTGTTTCTCATTTAATATATCAGCTAAGCCAATATATTTAAATAACAATATTACCTAAATTAGTTTACTTTTTCAGTGTTCTACCACCAAACTGCCAAAAATTACTTTATAAAACTAGAAAAAAATAGTGAAATGTATCTGGAGGAACAAAAGGTCAACAATTTCAAGGAAAATGATGATAAATGGAAAGGAAGGAGGCCTAAAATTCTCTGATAACAAATATATATATATAT